>JAKCWG010000287.1:0-108966 GCA_021464415.1 Lonicera japonica
TCCCTTGGTTCGACACTCGGACTTCCGAGACTATATTACAACTTGACGTGCTTGCACTTGGGCTATATCGAAGCGCGTTATTTTAAGTTGCGTCATCCCTAATCCATGGAATGTGGCCAATTTGAGGGACTATTACAATTGATTGTAAAGCCAGCAAAAGGGCTCTTGTCTTTACAAACTTGTTAATATCAATGAAATGTTCATTTTTCAAAAAACAAATGTGTTTGAAAACAAAGACCTCCAATAAAAGCAAATGCATGAAAAATAAGACTTTACTCGTCTAAGTTATTCATAGACCTTTTTCGTCAAAGAAAACTCTTAAATAAGACCTTACCTGGCAAGACAAAACTTAAGACATTTCCTGTCAAATGCAATTTTCAAGTAAGACCTTAATCCTTTTAAGGCAAATAATTTAATCGTAAAACCATGTTCGGCAAGACAAAAAATAAGACCTTTTTCAATGAAGGCAATTTTCAACTAAGATTAGACAAACCTTTAACAATGATTCACAATTAAGACCTTTGCTCAACAAACGGCTAGTTCATTAGTTGGATATGTAAAGCAAACACTTGTAGATTCTTTACAAGTGTAGAATTCTTCACGCTGCCTCCTTTTTATTTGCTTTGCACGTGGCAAATTAATGTAAATGGGCTTGGCCCATTAAAGCTAATGCTTCTAAAAGAAATAAAGAAGGCACGTGGGTTTTCAAAAATACTATTTTGACCTTTCAACTTTTTCCTTTTTCTTTTTCATTTTTAAATCTTTTATTATTTCTTTTTTACTTTTATTCATCATATTAAATCCGTTTAGATTTCAATTTGACTTAAATTTTAGAAATAATTTTATGAAACATATTAAATATGAAAAAAATAAGTTTTCTTATTAATTTAAGTCGACGAGACTTCTCGGAATTTTAAAAAATTTGATAAAAATACTTTAAAAATAAATTTGACTTAAAAGACTTTTAATTTCGAATTTAACACTTAACCATCACCCATATTTTGAATCAAACCATCTAACCAACTTACATTAGATCCTGAATTATGTGCGATATATCCAGTAAGTTCGGCGAGTTTCCGTTGATTGTCGCATTTTCAAATCTTCAATTCAACTAAAACAATTTTTACGGAAAAAGTATTTTTGGTATTAGAATCAAGTCAACTAAAAATATAAACCCAACGAGCGTATTTGCCTTTTCCCAACGTTTATAGAAAACGTCATCCATTTTTTCTAGTATTAAAAGTTGCAAGATACAATGTGAGTATCTTGATTGAATGAAAATGTGTATTATCTAATTTTTTTCATATACTATATCATTTTTATTCCTGAAAGAGGTAAACACCAAATTTGTTACATCAACAAATATCACCAGTAGGCCTAAACCTCTAAATATAATGTCCAAAAAGTACCTAAGCCAAACCAACCTTCATTCATAGCATCTGCATGTAACTAGGGACAATTAAAAAAATGTCTTATTAGAGAAAGATTTTCACACTAAAGCCAATGAATAATTTTTTTGTAAATAAAGGGCCTATTTTTTATTTTATTAATAATATGACATGTGTTTTTTTTTCATTATAAAATGACATCACAACCCTTAAAATAAACTAAAAAATATCAATATGCATTAAAATATGGATTGCAATATGAACTTTACAGTTTATATTTCACTGCAATATGAACTTTGCGGTCCATATTTTACTGCAATATGAACCTTGTAGTCCATATTTTTGGTGCAAAGTTCATATTGCAGTCCATATTTTACTACAATGTGAACTTTGCAGTCCATATTTTTAGTGTAAAGTTCATATTGCAGTCCATATTTTACTGCAATATTCATATTTTTTGTGCAAATTTTATAAAGAGGGGGATAATTTAGGTAATATATAACATGTTTTTATTAATTAAATGATATTTAAATTTATTCAAATACCTTCATTTAAAATATAAAATAAAATAGGCCTCTTACACTAATTACCAATTAAAAATAGGCCCTTCATTTAAAAAAATATTATTCATTGGAGTTTTGGTAAAAATCAATGTGTAGTAAGACATTCTACCTAATTTCTAAATGTAACTATTACGATATGTATGAACTAGGTGGGAGACGCAAAAGAGAATAATGTTTGAGGGATTAGACGCAAAATTAGTTGGCGGGCCAAGCCTCATATCAAATTATTTAGCGGGTTGCCATCCAATTCTTAAGCGGTATTTGGTGTTTAATTGTTGACGGTATTTGGTGTTAATTTACCTAAGAGCATCTTTAATATAAAAATGGATTTCCAACCTCTTGACTACGAACATGTGGCATATTAAAGTCTCTTGATGGACAAATTTACAAAAACCATCTACAATGAGAGATTGCCTAAAGATTATCTATTAATGATCATAAAAAATAAATCAATAATTTTATATACAAAAATGGATCTTGATTGATAAGACTTTTTAATAGGTAATTTTTATTAAGAACAAATTTATAAAATTACAATTAAAACATTTGAAAGCTTAAAAAAGAAAAGTGTGTAAACACAAATGATGACGTGTCGTTAAAACATTGTTTAAGAGACCCTCTAGAAATAGAGGGTCATCTTCATAATGTCTATATATATTTTTGCCACATCATCTTTGTCATTATTGATGGTTACATCTGGAGAGGTTTTTTTAATCATTGTTCGTCAATCCTATGTGGCATCTCATTTTTACTCAATTCATTGGAGAGCACTTTTTTTAGTATTTTTATATATGTATTTTTTCAGTTATCATATAAAAAGAAAAGCTGCATTTCAACATTTAATGTTCCCCTCATTTTTTTTCTCATATTATAATTTCCATCTTCTTATTTTTTTGTTTTATTTTGTTCAAGTCAATTTGCGCACAACTAGAGTAATTCTCCCCTGATTCGATTAAACACATACCTTCAATAGGGTTCAATGACAACTGTGTCACCTTTTCTTTCTTTCCTATTTAAAACTATGTAAAATCACAATAAGGGTTTTGAATGATAACCCATCAAGTTCGTTCTCATTTTTATACTTTAACATATTTATAATTGATCTGCACATACATTACATGTTTATACAAAAACTATTGATACTCATTCACCTATTAATTAAATTGAAATGCTTTAATTATATTCACGTGCAGGTGCATATGCTTTCCAAAATATTTAAGGAAAAAAAAGAAAAAAAGAAAAATAAAAATGCACCCCGTAATTAAAAAGCTGTGGATTGAAACCAAATTTTCAAGAGGGTTTGAGAGCGACATGTTGGATTAATTTTATATTAATCTTAATTGGGACCACATATGTTCAACTATTTAATGTGTGTTTATCATCTATAAGAAGTCTAAACTTAAGCAATATAATTTAGTTATAAATAGGCTTAAGGGTATAATTGTCGTGAAATTAATGCGTAGAGAACATTAGGTAGTTTCCAATTCTTTAAGGGGTAGAAATGGAAATAATGAAAGTTGACAACCACCGCCAATGGCCAAAAGGAAAATTATAAATAAGGGGTTATGGTTCTTGTTGACATTAAAGTCAATTAATCTTATTTTGATAATTACAATAAGTTAATAAAGTGTTATTTAACTCGGTTGTTCCAATGATGATAGCCATTTTAACCGATATATCTTCCGATCAAGTGTAACTTCAAATCGAAGCAAATCTCACACAAGCTTTACAAACGCCTCTATTCACAAGAAATGAACTCAAGTGATATACATGTGCTATACAAAGTCAAGAAAAGATCTAGATCATCAAGCAAGTGAAGATATGCACAAGAATGATCTCCACATGTTCTACAAGTTATCAAAACCAAGAAAGGATCAAGAACATCAAACAAGTAAAGATACGTACAAGAAAAATCAAGCATCACGAAGACTCGAATTATCATTAAATGGAGTGAGTGCTTAGATTTTATGTAAAGATACTTTATTGATCAAATCCCTATAGCTCAAACACATTCTTACATCTTTAAAGATTGATTCAAACTAGTTTGAAATTGAATTTATTTGAAAAACATCATTTTTACAAAGACCGAGTTTCAAAATAAATTCATATTAATTTTAAATGATCATATTTTAAGCTCTAATAAAAATATGTATCTTAGAAACATATCTTTGAGGTTCAAAAGTCATTAGAATTTTATTTGAAACTAAATTGTTAAATTGTAAAAATATTTTTATTTTACATTTAAAATTCGCTCAATTTTTGTCCAGTTTTGATCTAACGGTAAGATGGAGGCCTTCCCGGACTCCGATCATTTGAAATTTTTACAGTAGTTAGACAACATCTCCTGGCAATTTTGACTAAACATGATCCAACGGTCTAATTGGGAGAAATTAACAAAACAATTTTGAATTTTTTTGTCAACACTAGTTGTTGGAAAGTTTGAAAATGTATACCTTTGAGCCAAAACCTCTCTTAATCATCCCCAACGGCCATATGATTTTGAAAGCTATATATATGATGTCTTAGACATGTTTTAACACACTTGAATCATTCTACAAACTTATTTTACATATATACAAAGTTATTCAAGTATTCAATTCATTTTATTGATCAATCTTTCATTTTTGAGCTATATACTTTGATTAATTTTGATATCTCTTAGTGTGAATTTCATTTGTATTTTGTCATATACAAGAGAGATATTGTACATTGGTGTTTGTCACCAAAACTCATTTGAATCATAATTGTGAGAGGTGTATCTCATAGATTAGCAAGAGGAATTTCTTGTGAAAGTATTGAAGGTGTTTTCAATACTTGTGAGAGTGTGTGATAAGAATACACTTGTAAAGGTTTGATCTTCACCCGAAGGAGATCGATATAGTGAAAATTGTCGGGGAACTAACCGAGCGCGGAGTAGGGGGAACAAGCCGAACCGTGTGACAAAAAATCTTCGACTTCAAATTGGTTCAATCTTTATTACTCAATCTCTTTATTTATTTGTTATATTGATTGATTGAAGTTGCTTCTATTATTGCTTATTCTTGGGATTGATTATTTAATTGATTGTTTTCCTTGATAAACTTATTTAACTAAGTTGCTTTGCTTAAATATTTTAAAAACGTTTTAATTCCGCATTAAGTTTTTAAAACCCTATTCACCCCCCCTCTAGGGTATTTTTCGACCTACAATTAGATATATTTCTAAGATACCTATTTTTATTAGAGCTTAAAATATGATCATTTAAAATTAATATGAATTTATTTTGAAACTCGGTCTTTGTAAAATGATGTTTTTCAAATAAATTCAATTTCAAACTAGTTTGAATCAATCTTTAAAAGATGTAAGAATATGTTTGAGCTATAGGGATTTGATCAATAAAGTATCTTTACATAAAATCTTAGCACTCACTCGATTTAATGATAATTCGAGTCTTCGTGATGCTTGATTTTCTTGTGCGTATCTTTACTTGTTTGATGTTTTTGATCCTTTCTTGGTTTTGATAACTTGTAGAACATGTGGAGATCATTCTTGTGCATATCTTCACTTGCCTGATGATCTAGATCTTTTCTTGGCTTTGTATAGCACATGTATATCACTTGAGTTCATTTCTTGTGAGTAGAGGCGTTTGTAAAGCTTGTGTGAGATTTGCTTCGATTTGAAGTTACAGTTGGTCGGAAGATATATCGGTTAAAATGACTATAATCATTGGAACAACCGAGTTAAATAACACTTTATTAACTTATTGTAATTATCAAAATAAGATTAATTGACTTTAATGTCAACAATCTACCTCTTTTTGATGATGACAATAGAGTTAATGTGTGTTTATAAAAAGATAATAATTTTAAGCATATGAATAATATGCTCCCCCTAAATAGGTGCATAGATAAAAATGTAAATGAATAATATGCTCCCAAATTACACATGATTGATTTATTGTTATTATCAAAATAAGATTAAGACCTTAGGTCAACAATCTCCCCCTTTTTGATGATGACAATAAATTAATGTGTGTTAACAATAACAAGCATAAATAGCATATAAATATAAATGAAAGAAATAGTTTAATAGTTAAAACTTACATATAGTCATAGTTCTTAGAGTGTGTACCATTATTACTCTTTAAACTTGGCTTAAAAAATCACACACATCACACACATTATTTCTCCCCCTTTGATATCATCAAAAAGGAGTGACTCTTGAGGTTGTGGTGAATTGGACTCACGTATACGTCACCTAATGGATCGTTTTGAGCTGCTGAAAAAACAAATTGGCTTAAGCCAACAAGCTGTTTTTAAGGATAGCATGCTGTTTTACTGCTCTAAAATCATCAAAAATCTGCTAGAATGTCAAAGTCCTTTGTAGGAGAATTGCTATAACTCTTTGTAGAAAACTCCGATTGATGCACTGTAAATTGAGTTAGAATGTAGACACATGGAGCATTCCAGAAATATATGGTAGAGAACCTAGTTCTCAGCCAATTGGTACAGTTTTAGTTGTAAAGTTGCACTATGTCCATATCAAGTCCTTTGTGGGAGAATTGCTATAACTCTTTGTAAAAAACTCTGATTGATGCACCGTAAATTGGGTTAGAAAGTAGACATATAGAGCTTTCCAGAAATATATGGTAGAGTACCTAGTTCTCAGCGAATTGGTACAGTTTTAGCTGTGAAGTTGTACCATGTCCAATTTTCTGCACATTATTTTGCCATTTTTGTTTTTTTTTTTAATGGCTCAATAAAATGTCAAAACACGAAATATAACATGCAAAAGAAAATAAGTATGGATATTCAAGACATAAAGCATTTAAAAGTCTTACCACAATATTTAAAGTCGGTATAAAAAATCTTACCACAGCATTCAAAGTAATAAAAAATCTTACCGCAGAAAAAAAAATCTTACCTTTTACCGCAGCATCAACATTACGCACATTTTCTCCCCCTATGTCAACATCAAAGAGGGATCTAGACCGTGCCAGGGCGGTGGACTTTAGATGCACGCGGGGGCGCTGTATTTTTGACCTTTTAGGATGACAGCTTTTCATTTTCGGGATTCTTTTAATTGCCCTGCCTCTTGTCCCCTCTTTCTTGTTGTCTTCCTCGAGATCTATTTTTTTCTTATAACTTTTATAGGAGGTACCCATGAGTAAGGGAAAGCAAATCACAAGTATGCCGAATACCTTCTGTTGTACCGGTTCGTCTTGTGCTGCTTGCACTTATAAACGCAAGAAATGTCAGCCATGGTGTGAATATGCACAAATTTTTATGGATGTGATTAGTCGTCAAGATTATCGTACAATCTTCCCCGTTTTTGGGGTAAATAGTGTTGACCTTCAAGTCAATAAATCTTATTTTGATAATTACAATAAGTTAATATTGTGTTATTTAACTCGGTTGTTCTTTGATAATAGCCACTTTAAACCGAAACACCTTCCAATCAAGTGTAACCTCAAACCGAAGCAATCACATTCTCACACAAGCTTTACAAGTACCATTATTCACAAGAAATCAACTTTAGAGACTCACACATGCTATACAAGTCTAGAATGATCTCAATATGCTCCACAAGCTATCAAGAACAAGAAATAATCAAGAATTTCAATCAAGTGATGATACGCACAAGAAAATCAAGCATCTCAAAGACTCGAAGAATCTTTAAATTGAGTGAGTGCTTAGATTTTATGTAATAGATATCATTGATCATTTATATAGTTCATGAAATGCTTTATCAATGATAAGATTGATCAAAACTAGTTTTATTCTTGAAAACGTATTTTTATCGAAAACTAGTCGTCTTGGAAAATTCATTATAAATTCTCATGAATGAATTTTGATGCAAAAACTATTTTAGAAGTCTTAGAAAACTATTTTTGACATTCTCCAAGCATTAAAATCGATTTCGGAGTCTAATTGCAAAAGTCGAAAAACGCACCAAACCTCCCCACTCCAGAAGCATGTAGTCGACTACATGGTTAATGGAGTAGTCGACTACATGGTCCTTGAGGGAGTCGACTACATGAGAAAAACTAGCCATTGGAACTTTTTCTAAAGTGCACTTTTGACCCATTAATTTATGTTTTTCACCCCAGACGGCTATAAACTTTTGTCACCTATATAAATGAGTTCCAAGACTCATTTCTATACACTTGAATGATCATACAATCCTTTATTTCACATATTCACATTATTCAAGTTTGAAAGCTAAGTTATTGATCAATCTTTTCATTCATTGAGGTTATATTCATTGATCAATTTTGATATCTCTTAGTGTGAGCTTCAATTGTAATTTGATATACACGAGAGCTATTGTACATTGGTGTTTATCACCAAAACTTGTTCAAATCATTTTTGTGAGAGGTGTATCTCATAGAATTAGCAAGAGGGAATTCTTGTGAAAGTATTGAAGGTGTTTTCAATACTTGTGAGAGTGTGTGATAAGAATACACTTGTAGAGGTTTGATCTTCACCCAGAAGGAGATCGGTTATAGTGAAAATTCTCGGGGAACTAACCGAGCGCGGACTAGGGGGAACAAGCCGAACCGTGTGGACAAAAAATCCTCGACTTTGATTGGTTCTATCTTTCTATCTCTTGCTTCATTAAATTGTGTTATTTGTTCATTGTGCTTGGAATTATCTTTGTTATTGATTGCTTGATATATATAGACATAATATTTTTAAATTGTTTTTAAAAATACAATTATTTTTCAAAAACCCTATTCACCCGCCCTCTAGGGTATTTTCCGACCTACAAATAGTGTTGCAAATATTTTAAAAGATATTCCTGAACATCAATATCTTGAGACTCTCTATTCATTTCTTTTTGAAGCTAAGGCGAGAGTCGAGAATCCTAGTAAAGGCTGTACTGTGCTCATTATTTCTCTTGAACAGAAGGTACAAGAGTTACAATCACGGGTGACAGCGTTAGAGGCTTTGTAGTCACGAGTGACAACATTAGAGGCTCGATTAGGAGAGTCTTCTAGCGCTAACCAATCCTTTTCTTTTGCTCCTCCTAGAAGTTCTACAGGGCTCCTAACATTAGCAGAAAATGTTGCACCTGAAATTCTTCCGACTACCGGGAATCTTTCAGACCATAGTGCTTTTCTAACTAATGTGGGTTTGCCGGTATATCCGATTTTGTCAGATTACCAAGCTGCTTTGGAAGGTTATTCATCACAATTTTCTCAAAGTGGTGCTGTTGCGGAGGTTACCGAGCCAATGAGTCCTTATTGGAAAACTCTATTAGATATGGAGCATAATTTTGTTGATTATTCTTCTTCTAGTCTCGATGTTGTTTTGAATTTTGATGCTGATGATCTTCAGATTATGTTCCCTTCTTTTCTTTGAATGATAAATAATAATTTTTTTAGACTGCAAAATTATTGTTAGTTTATAATAGCATGCAAAATGAAGACTTATGTTGTTTATCAAGTTGACAAGCATCACAAATTCTATCTTTAATAAGTTTAGTTTTAGGCAATCCTTTAACTAATTCCATTTTAGATAATTTATTAATTAAATCCATATTAGCATGACCTAATTTTTTGTGCCATAACCAAAAAGCATCATTTAACACAGATAAACATTTAACATCTTATTATGATAAATTATCAAGTTCAAGAGTATACACATTGTTAGTTCTATATGCAATAAGTAAAATTGAATCATCACTAACATTCTTAATAATGCAACGATCGGATTTAAAAATCACTTCATAACCTTTGTCACATAGTTGACTAATGCTAAGTAAATTATGCTTTAAACCGTCAAAAAATAAATCATTATTAATATAAGAAGATTTATTACCAACTTTATTTATATTAATGATTTTACCTTTGGCGTTGTCTCAAAATGTGACGTTGCCTCCTTGCTTAAGAGCGAGACTCAAGAAATTTCTATTTTCTCCCGCCATGTGTTTCGAGCATCCACTATCCAATAATCTTTTTATTTTTCTATCTTTTGCTCTCATGCAAATCTACACCAAAATCTTAAGCAACTTTTCTTTTGGTACCCAAAATAAGTTGGGTCCTTTGGGGTTAGTGTACATAGTGGTTCCTTTAGGAATCCAAGCAAGTTTATTTTTAGCAAAATTATTTTCTTTGTAATAACAAGAATGTGCATTATGAGTGTTTCTTCCACAAAATGAACAAAGATTAGTAGGATTATGCGGTGTGTATGTTTTGAAGAAATTTTTGTAATCCTTTTGGTTATGAATTTGATTATAACCCAAACCGGCTTTGTCGAATATATACCTTTGCGTTCCTAATAGTTTGTCCAAGTTATCCTTTCCTTTGGTGAACTTGGCTAGACTATTAGTTAAGTCATCCACTTGATCTTTCAATTTGACATTTTCTAATACAAGTGAGTTTGGAGTTTCTTTCTCTTTTCCTTTCTTCAAGGTTTTGTTTTCATTTTTCAAAAATACATTTTCTTTCTCAAAGTTTTCACACTTGCTAGAAATAATCAAATTTTCCTTTTTGAGGCTTGCATACATTTTAGACAAATTTTTAAATTTTTTATGCAATTCCTCAAACATATCATATAATTCTTCATAGTCATTCTCATCATGTATATCATTATTAATAGAGGCATTATCATCACTAGATGAGTCATAAGAAGAGTGTACCTCATCGTCTCTTGCCATAAGGCAAAGATTTGCCGTTTCCTCGTCGCTAGAATCGGCATTGGATTCATCTTTTTCGGAATCACTCCAAGTACCTTTGAGGGCGTGTCTTACTTGTTTGAAGGCTTTGTCTCTTTTATCTCTTCTTTCCTTTCTTCTAACCGAGCAATTTGTTTTGAAATGCCCTGGTTCATGGCAATGGAAACACTTCTTTTCTTCTTCATTTTCAACTCTTGGTTGAATAGATCGATCATTGTTTCTTCTTGATGAAAGATCAAAGTTGTTTCCTTTTCCTTGAAATTTTTTTCTTCTTAGCTAGAAATTTTATGAATTTTCTAGAAAGAAGAGCCATATCCTCATCTCCTACCATCAACTCCTCATCATCTTCTAGTTGAGTTGCTTTGAGAGCTAGTGACTTTTTGGCTTTTGAATCACTTTCTTCTTCTCTCGCCAATTCCTTCTCATGGGTTTTAAGTAAACCTAAGAGTTCATCCATGCTTAGCGTCTTAAGATTCTTGGCTTCTTGAATAGCCGTCACTTTGGGTCTCCACTTCTTGGGAAGAGTTCAAAGAATTTTTCGAATCTTGTCTTCATTTGAATATTCCTTTCCAAGAAGATCTAAAGCATTAGTGATAATAGAGAATCTACTATACATAGAAACAAGTGATTCATTAGTTTCCATTTTGAAAAGTTCATAATCATGAACGAGCATATTAATATTATCATCCTTAACTTGTAAGGTTCCTTCATAGGCAACTTCTAATTTGTCCCAAATTTCTTTGGCGGTTTTACAACTAAAATTTTTGTTATATTCATCTATAATTAATGCACAATGTAGGGCATTCAAGGCTTTAGCGTTAAATTGGATTTTCTTAATATCATGCTCATCATATTCAGAAATAGATTTAGGAGTGACTTTACCCTTTTCATCGGTTTTAGTAATCTCATAGGGTCCAATGAGTGTAACTTTCCATTGTTCAAAATCACTAGCTTGAAGAAAAGTACACATACGACTTTTCCAATAACTATAATTTTTGCCATCAAATAGAGGTGGTCTAGTGGTGGAAGAACCTTCGTTAATTCCGGTTCCTTGATAGATAGACATGATCGTAAACTCTAAGATTGTAAAATCAAAACAAGAGTACAACCTCTGATACCAATTGTAGGTCGGAAAATACCCTAGAGGGGGGGGGGTGAATAGGGTTTTAAAAACTTAATGCGGAATTAAAACGTTTTTAAAATATTTAAGCAAAGCAACTTAGTTAAATAAGTTTATCAAGGAAAACAATCAATTAAATAATCAATCCCAAGAATAAGCAATAATAGAAGCAACTTAAATCAATCAATATAACAAATAAATAAAGAGATTGAGTAATAAAGATTGAACCAATTTGAAGTCGAAGATTTTTTGTCCACACGGTTCGGCTTGTTCCCCCTACTCCGCGCTCGGTTAGTTCCCCGACAATTTTCACTATAATCGATCTCCTTCCGGGTGAAGATCAAACCTTTACAAGTGTATTCTTATCACACACTCTCACAAGTATTGAAAACACCTTCAATACTTTCACAAGAAATTCCTCTTGCTAATCTATGAGATACACCTCTCACAATTATGATTCAAATGAGTTTTGGTGACAAACACCAATGTACAATATCTCTCTTGTATATGACAAAATACAAATGAAATTCACACTAAGAGATATCAAAATTAATCAAAGTATATAGCTCAAAAATGAAAGATTGATCAATAAAATGAATTGAATACTTGAATAACTTTGTATATATGTAAAATAAGTTTGTAGAATTATTCAAGTGTGTTAAAACATGTCTAAGACATCATATATATAGCTTTCAAAATCATATGGCCGTTGGGGATGATTAAGAGAGGTTTTGGCTCAAAGGTATACATTTTCAAACTTTCCAACAACTAGTGTTGACAAAAAAATTCAAAATTATTTTGTTAATTTCTCCCAATTAGACCGTTGGATCATGTTTAGTCAAAATTTCCAGGAGATGTTGTCTAACTACTGTAAAAATTTCAAAATGATCGGAGTCCGGGAAGGCCTCCATCTTACCGTTAGATCAAAACTGGACAAAAATTGAGCGAATTTTAAATGTAAAATAAAAATATTTTTACAATTTAACAATTTAGTTTCAAATAAAATTCTAATGACTTTTGAACCTCAAAGATATGTTTCTAAGATACATATTTTTATTAGAGCTTAAAATATGATCATTTAAAATTAATATGAATTTATTTTGAAACTCGGTCTTTGTAAAATGATTTTTTTCAAATAAATTCAATTTCAAACTAGTTTGAATCAATCTTTAAAAGATGTAAGAATGTGTTTGAGCTATAGGGATTTGATCAATAAAGTATCTTTACATAAAATCTAAGCACTCACTCCATTTAATGATAATTCGAGTCTTCGTGATGCTTGATTTTCTTGTGCGTATCTTTACTTGTTTGATATTCTTGATCCTTTCTTGGTTTTGATAACTTGTAGAACATGTGGAGATCATTCTTGTGCATATCTTCACTTGCTTGATGATCTAGATCTTTTCTTGGCTTTGTATAGCACATGTATATCACTTGAGTTCATTTCTTGTGAGTAGAGGCGTTTGTAAAGCTTGTGTGAGATTTGCTTCGATTTGAAGTTACACTTGGTCGGAAGATATATCGGTTAAAATGGCTATCATCATTGGAACAACCGAGTTAAATAACACTTTATTAACTTATTGTAATTATCAAAATAAGATTAATTGACTTTAATGTCAACAATCTCCCCCTTTTTGATGATGACAATAGAGTTAATGTGTGTTTATAAAAAGATAATAATTTTAAGTATATGAATAATATGCTCCCCCTAAATAGGTGCATAGATAAAAATGTAAATGAATAATATGCTCCCAAATTACACATGATTGATTTATTATTATTATCAAAATAAGATTAAGACCTTAGGTCAACAGTTCTCATTTCATTCTTAACAATGCATAATTCTCTAAGATCCTCTTTATAGTGAATATAAGGATTGTATAAATAATAGAATTGGAATACTATCCCGAGAACCGCTCTTCTGCTCAATCTTTGTCTAATGGATTATGGTACGCTTCTGTTAATTCATTCTACTTACACTCTTAGTTTTGAGGTGGTTTTATTGACAAGTATATGATTTGGGGCTTAAGTTGTAGAACGTATAGAATTCATGTTTAAGGCCTCAAATGATTTATATTTATAACAATTGGTATAAGAGGGATTTATGATCATTCATTGAGTAATATGATTTAGTGGCCACCAAGAATAGTGAAATCCCAAAGGGGTTCAATAAGACTTCCTAGAGACTAAATTAAATTAAGAAGCCGTATTACATAAATTAGGTTCAGATTTACATGATTGCATGAATATATATATATATATATATTTATATGTGTGTGCCATGATTAGATTCCTCTTATTTATATATAATTGGCTTTGGTTAAAGGTTAAGGCTATATATATATAAAGATGGCAGTATATATATATGTAAGAGTATAAGGATTTGACCAATGATTATATATATATATATGGATTATGAGTACGTTGTACACACATATTGTTTGAAGACATATTTTTTTTTTAAAATAAATAAATTTGTATGTCTTCTGCTGTCATGTTAACTAACCCAAGATTATAAAACATGTATAATTTTGTTCCCATGGAATTATATATTGTCGACATGCATATGTGATTTGTTTATATATACAGTTAATGAATTGCGGGATCTTTCAATTTAATTAAATTAAAGTTTTAAATATATATACATATATAGTGGCGAAGTCAGGAATAAATTTTAGGTGGGGCCAATTTTTTTTTAAGCCAGATCAAACTCAATAATTATGTTTCTAGGCTAATTTTTTACTAAAATACTTTTTTATTCTATTTCGATATTTTGAAAAAGTTAAAAATGATATACTAAAATTAATTATATATTTTGAAATATTTTTATCAACTCAATATTCAATCTACTATAACCAACAAACACATATATTAATCTAAATATTAATTTATCAAATAACAATCTAATAAGCAAATTAACCTCAATAATCAAATTTAATATCAATATTTAACAATTTAATAAGCAAATCAACCTCAATAATCAAATTTAATATAAATATTTAACAATCTAAGAAGCAAATCAACATTAAAACACCTAATTCTTAATATTCAAAATTTTAAAACAAAATATATAAGATTATAAAAAAGAAATTTAACCTAAAATACAGGAACAAATGAAGAATGAAGATGAAAAGAGGAGCTACTGCATTGGTTACTACTGCCAAAATAAAATGGAGGTTGTGTTTTTTTTTTTTTTTAAAAAAAAAACGAACGGTAGTGAAGACTGAAGAAGAAATGGGAGAAAGGGGAGAAACGGCTGCAGGTTTCCTTCGCATCATTTAACTTATAACAAATAACCTAATATATAACCCTAAACTTATACAGCTACTTACACAAACCACCCCCCCCCCCCCCAAAAAAAAAAAATTACACGAGGCCCCCCTCGCCCAAAAAACAGACCTTACTTAACCTAGATGACAACACCTACCCCTGAACTTATAAGCCGAATCGCACACAGTAACCTCCCCCAAAATCATACAATGGCCCTTAATATTTCCCTTCTCACACAGAAACCAAATTAAAAAAGTCTAGGTAGGACCACCCTCACGTGCCTCCACCCCTGTATATATATGTGTGGAAAGAATTACAGAAATTTTAGAAGAAGATGACTCGGGTGGTTTTTCTGTCAATCCCAAATTGTCACAATTTATGACAATGACAAGTTTACTCACTATTATCACTGTTTATAATGGTGACCATTTTCAGTTTGTCACTGTTTTTGGCAGTGACAAAAGTATCATAAATTTTCAGTTTATATTAAGTTTTTCAGAATTTCATCTTTTGCTTAATTATGTCTTTAAATTTAATTAATTATATGCAACATTTATTATTTATATTACTTGTCTAAACATTCTATTAAGGCCAATTTACATAAGATGTTACCAAAGTAACATCTCTTGTGTAGGTAAAGAAGATTAAATTAATGTTTGTTTAATTCATGCGGATATTAACCAATCCAAAGAAGGGTTCATATTTGGATGAATTATACACGCACTTGTGATGGTAAACATATGAATATTATCAAGGTAACCTAATGTGAATAATGAATTCATGCAAACATGGATTTTTTATTTGACGTTAACTTATTGTCAATGTTTGATCATTACAACAAGAATACCACTTACATTTAATATCACTATCCAAAGGCATGATATTAATGTTGTACTAGGTATCTTGACATGTTGCAATATAGCTATTCAATATAAAGACTAATTATTTAATTATTTTATGTGAGCAAGTTGTTTATTTGTTTTATTTTGTTCTCGATTTAGCGTTAATGTCTACTTCTTCAATATCTGCCAACATGAATAATGTTCCAGTATTGAATGGAACAAATTTGAAAGACTGGAAAGAGAACATATTAATTGTTCTTGACTGCATGGATATAGTCTTGGCATTAAGAATGTCGAAACCGGATGATCTTAATGAACAAAGTACTCCTAAAGAAATTGTGTACTTTGAGAAGTGGGATCGTTCCAACAAGCTAAGTCTTATGATCATGAAGCACGGTATTCGAAAAGCCTTTAGGGATGTAATTACAAACAACGATATCACTGCCATTCAGTTCCTTTTAGAAATTCAGAAGCGTTTTGTCAAAAACAATAAGGCTGAAACAAGCACGCTTTTAGCAAGCTTGATTTCAATGAAGTATAAGGGCAAAGGTAATATTTGTGAGTACATCATTAAGATGTCTCATCTTGCTTCAAAACTTAAGGCACTAAAGCTCAATTTATCGGATGATTTGCTCGTGCATTTGGTTTTCATATTTTTTTCTTCACAATTCAACCAATTTAAGGTCAGTTACAATTGTTAAAAGGCGAAATGGACTCTTAATGTGCTTATTTCCTTTTGTGTGCAAGAGGAAGAGAGATTGAAATAAGATAGGACTGAAAGTGCTCATTTGGTAAGCACCGCTGAAAGCAAGGGCAAAATGAAGGATAAAGGAAAGGAAGTTGCTGCTCCTCAAGGTCCGATGTAAAAAAAATAGAAAACTGAAAATGGTTGTTTCTTTTGTGGCAAGCCTGGACACAAGAAGAAGGACTATACCAAATTTATTGCTTGGCGTGAAAAGAAAAAGCTACATTTCATGTTTTGGTCTGTTATGAGATCAATTTAGCTTTAATACTAAGAAACACTTGGTGGGTAGATTTTGTTGCTACTACTCACATTTGTGTTTTTATGCAAGGTTGCCTGAATTCTGGAAAGCTATATGATGCTGAAAGACGTATCTATGTGGATGATGGCAAATCAGTGGAGGTGGATGCAATATGGCATTTTAGATTGTTGTTAAGTGCTGGTTACTATTTGGATTTAAAAGACATTTTGTTGTATTGTTATTTAGACGGAATTTGGTTTATATTTATGTATTAGAAAAGTTTGGATATTTTTGTTCTTTGGGAAATAAGCAATTCACTCTATTTATTAATTCAAATTTTGTTGCTATTAGTATACTTAGCTTTTGATAATATATATTTGCTAGAAACTATTTCATCTTACAATGAAACCTTGCATGTAGAATCACACGGTACGAAGCGTAAATTGGATAAGGAAAATTTAGCCTAATTATGGCACAAATGCTTAGGTCACATATCTAAATCTAGAGTTGAGCGTTTTTGTGTCTGATGGAATTTTAGACTCCCTTGATTTTTCATATTTTGATGTATGTGTTATGTAATACCTTGTACTTTAATGCCTTTTAAAATTGTTGGATATAGTTTGTGGAGGGAAAAATATCGTATTATGGAGCATTGAAGTATTTTAATGCTTCACATTAGTTATATTAGATTCCTCATACTCATGTGAGTGATCATTTGATGATTCGGGTTGTCCGAATCGATTTCGGTTGGTAAATAAAAAGTTTTAGTTCTTCGTGATTCGTTGATTCTAACTAACTTTGAGCTATCATAATTTTTTCATTTCTTATCCGATTAAGATTTCGTTCACTTGAGTGTCTAGGATTTGTATCATTCTACAACTTTCGTGTTTTAGACGAAAGCTAAGTCACATTACTCATTGGTCAAAACAGGGTTCGAAGTAGGCCCATTGATAAATTCTGTTTGTTCGGTAGCGCTTCGGCAGAGCGCTGTCTTTGAATTTTTTTTGGAATTATTCATCCAGAATTTGGGAAAAAATTATTTAGGAAGTTTTAGATCATTGAATTACATTTTCATGGACATAAAGATCACCTCAATCGGAGTTCCGAGCGAAAAGTTATGGCCAAAATACGTATAGTGCTTCATAGCCCAAAATTATAGCGCGGACCGATATGGTGTTTTTGGCATACTGGTCTGGAACGGGCACCAAATTTTTGGGAAATTTGTACTCCGCGGACCGGTATTCGATATTTGGTATACCGGTCTGCCAGTTAAACTTTTCCACCGACTTAAACACATTTTAAAGCCATTTTTGGTCATTTTTCAGCCCAACTTCGACCCAAACACTTCCACATATCTTTAGAGAGTTCTAGAGGGATCTAGAGAGAGAAAATGGAGATATTTCTACGCATTTATCCTCCCACGCCAAGGGTCAAAGCTTGAAATCATCCAAAACCACCTCTAAGGTTCTATTCATCATTTTCTATCTTGGCTTTCTTCTATAAAAGCTTAAGTGTGAGCCTTGGCTACGTGAGTTGGGGTTTATACATCATTGATTTGGGGGTTTTGCTACTCTAAGGACGTGGTGACGCGAGAGCTTGAGGATTTCATTGAATGGGATTTCAGTTTACAACTTTCTTTCCTCTTTTGGTCTATACACATGAGGTAGGGGTTATATGTTTTCAAAACTCAATAGTATGATTTTATTTAATAAGAGATGAATGATTATATGTATATATCTAATATAAAGCATATATTTCTTGTTATCGATTACACAAGAATGATTTATGTATGTATGATTATTAAGAAAATCATGTTAAATTGATATTCGTAACTTATGTATGATTAAGCTATGATTTTACAATATGAAGCAAGATATGCCATCTAAACTCTATGATTACATGGTTTTGATTCATACGGATGTTCTTTAGAGGTATATGTGTTGGTTTGACAAGAAAATGATTAGTAAAGGGTTTTGTATACACTAAAGAACATGGACGTGAATTTGATAGAGTTTATATGGCATATGTAGTATCTACCTTATATATGACACATGAATTGGAACAAGATATGCCATTTGAACTTGATATCTATGTAATATAGACTTGTAAGTGATGTTCCTTCGATATACATGCTTGGTTGTATCCAAATGGATTTGTAAATGGGTTATGTATGCGCTGAGGAACATGGGATACATGATGAATGAAGTTTAAGTGGCATGTATTGTTTTTAGTTATCATAAATAGCATGTATGCATGTTGTGCATCATTATTGTGTTAACCGTAATTTTGAAGATTCTTCGGCAAGTTCGGATTCCCTTATGGCCTATCGAATGGGAATATATCTCTTATTATGATGCTGAAAGCTTCATTATATATATATATATATATATCTGTTCGGAGGCTACATAGAGGCTTATTTCTCATGGAAATTCATGGAGGCTTCATTTATATCTTGATATTTTCTTGTCAGTCAGATTTGATCAGTTAACAGATTTTTGGATAATGATTGTGCTTGGTCGTGGATGACCAGGGTGATGTGAATTCTGTATGAATATCTATTTTCATGGTGCTTGCTGGGATGGGTAAATAGGCAGGGCCCGGCGCCCTTGGGTTGAAAAGCCTTAAGCCGCTAGGGGATATTGTTTGGCCGCCTATAAGCCACCGGCGAAGACCCGAGAACCTAGGCATTGGAAAAGCACCATGGATTCGATTCTTTGATATGGAAGATAAACGGGTTGTTGTTCCACTTCCTAGGTATGATGATATTGGTATGCCGTTTTGAGGCAACATATTCTATATCTATATTACGACCCCAGTTCATATTCTTGTTGAAGAAAAACTATGGTTATATTGCATTCTTTTATAACGGATGGATTTCATAAGGCCATGTTGGCTTGGATTCTCACTAGAGCGTATCATCAAGGTTTGGAATGGGTTGACACAAAGGGAGGTAACCTGCATATGCATGAGCATACATTATTATGAATTAGTTGTATATGCAATGTTGTTAATAATAATTGAATTTACTTTGTTTAAGGCAACAGGTCAAGAGATGTTTTTAAAATTATATCCCTTCTCTTCCCCCTACTGAGCGATATGCTCACTCTGTTTTTCTAAAACCTTACAGGTATTCAGGAGTCCAGAGAGAATAGGGACGCGACGGGATCGGGGACGAGTTAGTGGCTCTGATACGGATTTATTTTTGTTATGTATATGTTCTCATGGGAAGCCACGGCTAGCCCGAAGAGTAGTATATTATCTTGAACTTACTCGGTTGGTTTTGTAAAATGGTTGTATGCATGTATGTGTGTTTTGGTACAACACTATTAACTTGTGTCTTGTAGATTACATGTAAGACATTACTGTTTGAATTTCTTTGCGTGTTTACATATATACTCATTTTAGTCAATCTAAGATGGGTTAATAGCACTCCAGGTCTTAATTACGGATGTTATCCTGATAATTAAGGCGGGGGTGTTACATGTTCAGTGTATTAAGGAAAACAAACTAAAATAAAGAAAATAAATGCTAATTAGATTATGGACGTCTTATAATTAATACATACAGATATTCGTGGTATATTCCCTACAGCTTCTTGGAATGGTCTAAACTATTTTATAACATTCATAGATGACTATTCCAGACACGGTCACCTATTTCTTATATATGAAAAATCGCAGTCTTTGGACGTGTTTAAAACATTTAAGGTCGAAGTTGAGTTACAACTCAATAAACAGATAAAAAGTGTCAGATCTGATCGTGGTGGTGAATACGACGGCATGTACGGCGGATTAGGTGAACAACATCCAGGACTATTTGCAAAATGCCTAGAGTAATATGTAATCATCCCACAATACACTATGACATGGTCGCCTATCATGAATGGTGTATATGCGAAACGAAACCAGTCTCTTAAGGATATGGTAAGAAGTATAATTAATCAATATACTTTACCAGAGTCACTTTGGGGTAAAGCTCTAAGGACAACAACTTATATCCTAAATCGGGTGCCAACAAAAGCGGCTTTAAAAACATTGTATGAGTTTTGGGTTGGGCGAAAGCCTAGTTTAAAGCACTTACGTGTTTGTGGACGTCTTGCTAAAGTAAATCCCTATAAGCCTTATGAAAGGAAATTATATTATAAAATCGTTACCAGTTACTTTATTGGCTATGCAGAAAGATTACGGGGGCTACAAGTTTTACGATCCCACTAATAGGTCAATTTTCGAGACGGAAACTGCAATGTTCTTTTTGTATGTTAAGTTTTGGGGGAGAAATCAAGTTAGGAACATTATCTTTGAGGAGGAAGAGGGTGCAATCCCAATTCCTATTACTTCTTTTGACAATGTGCAAGTAAGTTCCTATACTTGTCATTAATCAAGAAGTAACTACAGATCCTCCTCGACAGGGCTATATTGTCCAACCCCTTATTCAAGATGAGGTAATTTTTCCCGAGGAACTCATTTCTGAGGAGCAAACTCAACAACTTCAAGAATCTGCGCCATTAATACGATCCACGAGAAAAAAGAAATTTGCAATTTCGAATGATTATATCGTGTATCTCCAAGAACAGGAGGTAGAAAGTGAAATGTCAGAAGATGACGTAATTAACTTCCGTCAAGCCATGCAAAGTTCTAACACTCATAAATGGATTGAAGCCATGAATAAAGATTACAAGTTTATGCAAGACAATAAAGTTTGGGAACTTGTTCCATTACCGGATAGTTTGAAACCCATAGGTTGTAAATGGATATTTAAAACCAAAAAAAATTTAAATGATAATATGGAGAGGTATAAGGCACATTTTGTGGCCAAGGGCTTTACTCAAAAAGAAGGAATTGACTTCAAATAGACTTTTTCTCCGGTTTCTATGAAAGACTCTTTTATGACAATTATGGTGCTTGTTACACATTTTGATCTTGATTTGCATCAAATGGATGTCAAAACAGTGTTTTTTAATGGTGACATTGAAGAAACAATTTACATGGTACAACCATAAAACTTTGTGTCGGGAGATCCAAAGAATATTGTTTGCAAATTAACAAAATTCATTTATGGACTCAAGCAAGCTTCTTGGCAGTGGTACTTCAAATTTCATAAAGTTATTGCTTTATATGGTTTTGAAACGAATGTTGTTGATGATTGTGTGTATCACAAGTTCAGTGGGAGTAAGCACATTTTCCTAGTTTTGTATGTCGATGACATATTGCTTGCGACAAATAATATAGGCATGTTGCATGACACTAAGAGATTCCTATTAAGGAATTTTGAAATGAAAGATCTTGGTAACGCTTCATTTGTAATAGGAATCGAGATACACCAAGATCATTCTCGGTTTGGCATGCAAAATTGCAAAATAGGTAAAACCTCAGTCGTTAAAGAAGACAAGTTTAGCCTCAGCCAATGCCCGAAGAGCAGTCTTGAAATTAAAGAAATGCAAAAAATTCCTTATACTTCAATTGTATGGAGTCTAATGTATAGTCAAGTATGTATGCATCCGAAGATTGCGTTTATAGTTGGCATGTTAGGTAGATATTTAAGCAAACCCTGGTATTGAAAGACTACTCAAACTATATTGTAACAATAAGTCAGCAGTTCTATATTCCAACAACAATAGGAGCTCGACAAAATCAAAGCATATTGACATTAAGTTCCTAGTTATGAAAGAAATAGTGCAGAGTCGACAGATTTTCATAGAGCGCATTGGGACAAATTCCATGATAGCAGATTCGCTTACGAATGGACTACCACCTAAGGCCTTTCATGAGCACACTGCTCATATGGGTGTTCTTCTATTTGAGGACATTTCGGTTTAGTAGAGTTTGTATTTTTATTCCTGCTTTATATTAGACTTATATTTTATCTATGTATTTGAATTACTTTTTATAGAAATAAAGTATTCAGTTTATTATAATCTGTTAAGTATTTTGAAGTATTGATCTTAATAAAGTAAAGTAGGACCAGTTAGAAATAGGCATGTGTCGATCACTTTACATGTAATTTTCATGCTGTGCATTTATGATTGATCTATGTCATTTGGCTATGTTGGTATACGTGGCTATTGATGGGTCTAGTTACGATTAATGTAAGGGGTTATGGTCCCCATTTCATTCTTAACAATGCATAATTATCTAAGATCCTTTCTTTAGTGAATATAAGGATTGCATAAAGAATAGAATTGGAAGACTATCTCGAGAACCGCTCTTCTACTCAATCTTCGTCTAATGGATTCGGGTACGCTTCCATTAATTCATTCTACTTATACTCTTAGTTTTGACATGGTTTTATGGATATGTATATGATCTAGGGCTTAAGTTGTAGAACGTATAGAATTCATGTTTACAGACTCAAATGATTTATATTTATTACACGACAAAGATGCAAGACACGAATATTGTTAGGATCAAATTCAAACCCATCTAAAATAATTTAAAATCTCTTTAAAAGACAATTGAAAAGAGAAAGTTACCTTAGTTTAATAGCCCATTGTTATATCTCCTCATAATTTTCATTATAGTTTGTAACTATAATTTTTTTTTTCTTTTAAACCACATCCCCTGTCTAAACTTACAATACCTTTTGAATTATAAGTTTATCCCCAAATACATTTTTTTCTAAAGCATGCTAGGCTGTTGGAAAATTCTTTTTCTTTTTCAGAAATTTCCATTTTTAATTAAATTCGGAGGATGGTATGTATATATATAGAATTTTCAATTCACAGAACTCAAACTTTGACATATTCAAATTCTTCATTATTACAATAAACTGATATGCTTGTTATACTTGATATTCTCCTAATCACTGAGGAGATGAAATGTACCAATAGAACTAGGTTAAAAAATTTGGATGAAGTGTGCATATAATATACATGTATACTAAAATTGAGGCTCCTAAAATATTCGAAAAGTTTGGGGCTCAAGGTGATAGTGTCACCGACTTATGCTTAAGGTGAACATGTACGTACACACATAGAGAAACATTTTCTAAAGTATCAAATTTAACAACATTTTGTACGGATTAAAGCGTTTGAAGAGGTATTATATTAAGAATAAATGATACCAACACACCCCAAACTAAAAAAATGTATCAATTTGTATCTTAAACATTTTTTTTCGACACTTTGCACCCTATGCATACAAACTGTCGTTAAAAATGTATATATATACTTTACACCCCATAGGGTGCAAATTAATCCATTAATATGATTTGCCAGTTGTCACAACAACATTATAAGCCAACCTAGTTGTTTCTATTTCTAAACGTGGCTGCCAATTAACCTTAGTGGCCTGGTCGAACTTGTTTTGTTAGAACATAATTACCATTACCGAATCTTAAACATGTTTTCTGAAATCCCATGTTGAAACAAAGAGAAGAAGAAAGATCATAACGGAAGCGTATCGAAATCTATTGATAAATATTGAGTGGAAGAGCGGTTCTTGGGTTCGTCTTCCAATCCCTTTCCCTCTTTGTTCTTAAGTTCTCTCTTGAGAGGATGTGAGAAAAATGAATTAGGGAGAGATTGGGGACCATAACCTAAAGTATATATATGGCGGTTGGTGGCAGTTGGCAACTTCCACTATTTCTAATTTTGTCCCTCATAGAATTAGAAATTGCCCATATGTATCTACACATTAATTCCATGACAAATATATACCTCGAAGCGTACTTAAAACCTTAATTTAGATCACTTGAGTTTAGGCTTATAAATGATAACACACATTAATTATATACATGTGTGGTCCCTAATTGTATTAATATAAAATTAATCCAACAATCTCCCACTGGACCACATATGTATCCTTCTGATAAATGTGTTTAACCTTAATGAGATCCAAAACTTGTTATCATGATCTGAGGGTATCCGAACAATCTCGTCCATCAACTATACTAATATATGATCAAAGCGGTCTTTGTTACATTAATCGTAACTCGACCCATCAATGGTCACGTATACCAACACAACCTAATGACATAGATCAATCATGGTGTGTAGCATGGAAATTACATCCAATGTGATCTACACATGCCTATTTCTAACTGGTCCTACTTTACTTGATTGAGATCGGTCCTTTAACTTTTCCTTTAATTCATTACCACAATGGAAAGCAAACCTTTAGAGTCAAAACAAAATCCTTTATTTGATCGAAAAATTACAAGTATGTTTAAATATAAGCAAATACCCATAAACTCCCACTAAACTGGCACACCATTAAGTAAACAATACCCCACGACCAAGTTAACCGTAATGGCCCTGGGTATCGAGCCTTCGGTGAGTAGATTTGTATTAGAGGAGTTGTCCTTATATGCTCTATTCATACTTGTAAACTCTGAACTTATCTTCTTAATAATAAGAAGAACTCTATGTCACAATTAAACTTTAGTAATTCTTTAATACTTTATGTAGCCCTTGTGACAATCATAATCTTCAATAGAATTAGACTACCGAATGATCTAAAAAATGATCTGATTTCAAAATGTGAACATGTAATATTAATGAATACTGTAAAATCTTGATTGCTGCCTTTATTAGTTCATTCCATAAAACATATACCAAACATCCCTTACTTTATACGTTAAAACCAAATGCGTTAATACTTAACCATGAATAATATTTCTAATAGCCAACGCTTATGGAAACTTTATACTTAATTTATGTCCTTTAACAATAGGAGTATCCCCTGAAATTTAGTCTTGTATGCCAGGAAATTTGACAAGATATTTTCCTGATATAACTCTTTTTCAATAACCAAACGATAACTTAAGACTTGAGTATTTTTGGAAAAGAGTACATCCCTGAGATCTTCCAACTTAAAATTCTTTATATGAAATTTCTCGATTTCATATGATAAACCTATATCATTATCAACAAGTAGAATACTATCTACATAGTCCCCAGGAATGTCAATTTACTCCCACTGATCTTATGGTATGTACTAGCATCCATCACCTTAGCCTCGAAACTGTATGAGGTGATAGATTGATGGAATTTGTAGTACCAATCGCAAGCAACTTGCTTTGGCACATAGATGGATTTTTTTGATTTGCAAACTGTATATTTTGTATCTCCTTGATACTAAACTTTGCAGTTGCATTGTATATGTCGTTTCTTTAATGTTTCCACTGAGAAATAACATCTTAATATACGCCTATATTTATGAGTTTCCTGGACGATATTTTGTCTTGAGGTTATTGAGTATGACTTTTTTGAAATTGTTAATCTTTATTAGGAAGCTTCTTTATTGTTGTCTTGATAGTCTATATTTCCTTGATTTTTTTAATTACCTTTTAACCAGTCAATCAGAATTAAAATTCTGATTACTATCAATAATATATAACAAGAACATTAATACCTTATCAAAGACAACATTATAAACCTTATCTTCTTCACAAACTCAATATCCTCAAGAATTTTCAAAATTTATAACGATGTTGGCAGAAATAAAAGTAGAACTAAAAGCTAAATATCAATTTAACATGATCACAATTATTATAGCAGTTGTTATACACATAACATTTAATCCAATAATCAAGAATAGGGTCCCTCTCAACATGCTTGACACAACATTGATATTAATGGCTTTGGTCAAAAATATCAATTTGTAAGTAGCTATTTTCATGCAGTAATCAAATATATAAGTCAAATCCTATTAAATAATAACCTTCCGTTGGGCCAGTTATTATTCACATGGAAAACCTAATAGACATCTCATATTTATTACTGTGAGTATGTCATTATTCGGCCAAATAATTCCCTTCCTTTGGGCCGGTCAGTATCCGCATGAATAATAAGTATACACATCTAAGTATGTCAAAATATAAATAAATCTAGCAATAGAGATTACTTTGGCAACATATTGTTTCAACTTATTGATTTTGAGATAACTGGACGATCCATACTTCGCTTTTCTTATATTCTGGACGATTTCAGAACTACTGTAATTATTAGAGGCGAAAAGTATAGATTCATTCTTTCCCGTTTTGATGCAAAACCGCAATTGGATTTAAAGTTTCTATTAGACAAGTCTACTGGCATTCTCAATGCCAAGTTTATGTCTATATAGTCAAGAACAATTAGCATGTTCTATTTTCCATCCTTAAAGCTGAATAAAAAATAAACAGTCTTTAAATTGATTAATTTTATGACAACATCTCAAGATACTGAGCACAACATTAATACCAAATCTTTCGATAATGATATTAATTGTAAGTGGTACTCTTATTGTAATGATCAAATATTGACCATAAGTTATGTCAAATAACAAATCTATCTTTGGATTGATTTATTATTCACATCAGTTTACCTCGATAATTGTCACATATTTACCATCACAAGTGTGTATAATATTCGGCCAAATATGAACCCCTTTTTGGATTGGTTAATATTCGCATGAATTAAACAAACACAAGCGTCTAATCATTCTTTATTTACATAAGAGAGGTCACTTTGGTAACATCTCGTGTAAATTGGCCTTAATAGAATGTTTAGACAAGTAATAAAAAATAACAGATGTCGCATGTAATTAATAAAATTTATTATGAACAGAAAAATTCTGATTACTTTGTCACCGCCGAAAATAGTGACAAACTGAAACTAGTCACAGTTAAAAATTGTGACAATTATGGATAAACTGGTCACTACTATAAATAGTGACAATTCTGGCGCAGAAAAAACTGTTCATCTGCTTCTACAATTTTCTAAAATTCTTTCTTTTTATGTAATTATGCAAGATGGTAGATTACTAAATATATATTACATCATTATTGACAATAATCCTTCACTTACAACAATCAATATATATATATAAGAGTAATGATTACATCCACATGTATCTATATATTTAATAAACTGCCAAAAGAAAAAGAAATCCTGGATCGAAAATCCAAGTATATATATAAACATATATACAAAATATAATACTACATATATCTGTATGGTCTGTCGAGCATTCAGGATTTCTTTTATAAACATATATAATAATATCAATTTACAATACATGAATCAAAACTTATAAATTCTGTATGAATTAAACATGGGTTCGCTCTGATACCACTTATTAGAACATAATTACCATTACCGAATCTTAAAACATGTTTTCTGAAATTCCATGTTGAAACAAAGAGAAGAAGAAAGATCATAACGGAAGCGTACTAGAATCCATTGATAAATATTGAGTGGAAGAGCGGTTCTTGGGTTCGTCTTCCAATCCCTTTCCCTATTAGTTCTTAAGTTCTCTCTTGAGAGGATGTGAGAAAAATGAATTAGGGAGAGATTGGGGACCATAACCCAAAGTATATATATGGCGGTTGGCGGTGGTTGCCAACTTTCACTACTTCTAATTCTGCCCCTCATAGAATTAGAAATTGCCCATATGTATCTAGACATTAATTCCATGACAAATATATACCTCGAAGCCTACTTAAAACCTTAATTTAGATCGCTTGAGTTTAGGCTTATAAATGATAACACACATTAATTATATACATGTGTGGTCCCTAATTGTATTAATATAAAATTAATCCAACATGTTTAACTTATTGTTCTTATTCTTAGCAAGTCTTCAATATATTAGTGTGGAACTAATTCCTTTATACTAACATTTTATTTGCTAAAAGTTTTAATAATAGTTCAATGTAATAAAGGTGAGGCGGGTAATTTGTAAGATGTTACCAAAAAGGACTAATGTATTTGTTGCGTTAAACGGTACTCTTAAAACTATTTTTGTATCAATAAATATTATGCTTCTATCCTTCTATTCATGTGTGTTGTGTACTTTTTCTTTTTAATAATTATGGTGCAAGATTAGAGACGGAGATGGATTTGATTAGAACGGGCGGAACACGGTTTGCTTTGTTTATTTGTTTTGCTACAGAGATTATGTATTTAAATTTTAGAAGATATAAAATTTATATTTGTACTTTTAAAATTTATTTTGTTTAAATTTTTGTTTCCATTTACTATTTTCTAACCCGCACAAGTCGGGGGATCAGAATAAAACACAAAACAAACACGTCTCAAAGTGACCCATTAACAGATCTAGTTTCTTGCAAATTCAATCAGTACATTTATAAGGGCAAATAAGGACTTTGCTAGTATGAAAGACACTGTAAGTTTTTTAAAATTACAGACAATTTCAAACTACAAACCTGAGAAGAATACCCATTCTTACTCAAACTCTGTGTTTTGTTTTGGAAAAAAAAATCTACTATCATTAAATTCATAATTACAAAATCAAACCTATTTTTTTGTCTTTTACATAAATCCATCCATTTGACTTTTGTATCATTGTTAAATTGAATTATCCATTGCTAATTACAAATCGGATACGCTAAAGTATATAAATTTATTTTTTTAGATTTATACAGAGACTTTAAAAATATTAAAGTATTAAAGGAGGTTAAGAGCATGTCCAACCGTTGTGTAATTTTTTTTTTGTGTAAATCCTATGTGTTAAAGACACTTTTACATAAAACTTGAAGTGTAAAAAAAAAAATGCTCCAATGGTACATTTTTAAACTTTTGTGTAAATTTTGAATGAACTAATAGATAATTATGCATATTAGATATCATTTTATGCAATTTTTAATTATTTTTTCATGAATTTTGGTATACATAATAATATAACAAGAATGGATCTTGATTTGTTGGTCTTGATGAGTAGATTTTAGATATATAATTTTTATTAAAATATATGATTTCTATTAAAAGTTATTACATTTTAAAGTTTTATAAAATAATTGAGGAAAGAAAAAGCTGACATTGCAGTGTAAACTTGGGGTGTATTTTACACATTCATTTTACACAAAAGCTAAATTTAAAAGATTGTTGGAGCCCAATTTTTTTTCAAGTTTTGTATATTTTATACAAAACCTAAATATACATTATTTTTAGAGATGTCCTAAGTGAATTTTACGGTAAAATTGAAATAATCAGCTTTTAAATTATATTTTTTCATTACCAATTAGAAATAGGATATACTCAAGTATATAATATATTTTTTTTATATTTATAAAAAAGGCTTTAAAACTATTAAATGTGGCTAATTGAATTGCTAAAACTATAACTTGTTTCTTTATAAAGTTTGGTGCAGTGATTATTTACAAATAAAAAAAATACTTATAATTTCAGACATTAAACTATATTTGCATGGGTTAAAATGTTAATAATGATAAGATAAGGTTAAAATTTAGTAATATTTATCTTTAATTAAATATGTGGCTAATATTCAACTTACGGTCATTTAGATAATTACTTTCGGGCAGGTAAATATCACTTTGTCTAGCATCAACCAAACTCTCACGGTCCAAAGTAAATAGAGGAATGTACACAAACTTATTTGTGATTGTTTTGGATGTGCATCACCATACAATCAAGAAAATCTTTAATTTAGAAAAAGAACATGTCCTCTTAGCAAATGACACAACTAATTTAGCAGGAAAGGAAACAAATAAATTTTAGGTTGTGTTTGACGCGCTAGATTAAAAAATTGAATTGAATTATTTAATCATATTTGAACAAGATAAAACAATCACCTCTTAGGTGGAATAAGAACCTTTAGTGGGATAAATAATTCGTCCCGATATTCAATCTCGACGAGCACTAAACATAAGATAAGATAAATTTATCTTATCTCACCTTCTTATCCGGCGTGTCAAACGCAGCTTTAAAAGTTTACTCTGCCGAAGACATCTTCCTATGTTTAAGACGGTTAGCAACCATAAAGGCAAATTTTAAAGACTGAGAGGCGTTGAGCCTAGGGTCAACATCGGTAGTTTTGGTCATTATCTTACCCAAGGGTGTCTCTCTGGAACCATCTATGCGCTCATACACGTCTTCGCATGTAATCTCGAGATGAACTCCACCTGGGTGGCTACCTTCTTACTCGTGCACGTCAAAGAACCGCGTTCACTTCTTCCTTTTTTTTCCATAATTATATTATGCACCACAACATTTATAATACTCCCTCTGTCCCATAAAAATAGACTCATATTTTTTTCCTGCATAGATTAAGAAACTTCATTTAATGTAATTGGAATCATAATTTTTTTCTACATTTTTCCTATTATACCCTCATTTATTCTATTATAATAAATACATTGGATTAGAAGATGAACATATATTTTTTATCTTTCCTATGGGAGCTGGGTATTTATTAGGTAAAGTTAATTATTTTGGAGTTGATAACAATGTAATTAAATAAGGGTACATTAGGAAAAAGAAAATTTTAGTGCATTCTTTAAAAGGCAAGTAGATTATAATTTGGGTTAGATGAAAAAGGAATAGTGGACTATCTTTGTGGGACGGAGGGAGTAATAAATTAGTTGAAGATCACTAGTACTATCACCGGTCGGAAAACTTGTTTTCTACGTTGTGCAGAAAACTTCCAAAATGATTTAGTTGTTTTTATATTTATAGAATTGAAGTTTGGCTCATCTTCCAAATATTATCTTAAGTAATTAAGGAATTTGGGATCATAAATAAAATTGAATTATTATTATTATTATTATTATTATTATTATTATTATTATTATTATTTGTCTTTTTCATTTTCCATCTTTTTTTATTTTTATTTTTATTTTTATTCTATTTTTTCTTTAATTTTAATTTATTATTTTTTTTGAATTTCTATTTTTTAATTAATAAAACAAATAATTTTAAAAACTAAAAATTTAATAATAAATAATAAAAAAACAAAAAAATATATGAAAAAAAAATAATAAATAGGGTCAGAATAAAAAAATAAAAAATAAGTACCGAAAATTTCAAAAAATAAAAATAAATTTAAAATTCAAATAATTTAAGAAATAAATGAAATTAAGAAGAATTGAGAAAATTAAAGAAAAAAATTTAGCTTGTATAAAATAATTTAAAAAATAAATGAAAAATTAAAATTAACATAAGAAATGAATAGGAATAAACAGAAGAAGAAAACGAAGATAAAATTACTATATATTTAAAGTTTACAAAAAAAACTAACAGATGCTATTTTTTTTTTTAAATCAAGAATGAAATATATTAGATCAAATCAGCTTGCAAAACATCTAAAATAAACGAAGGACAAGACATACCCCACTCCTTCAGACCAGACATGGAACGAGCTGCTCTAGTTATGGAATGAGCCACTGCGTTTGCTGATTTATAAACAAATCTAATCGAAGAATTAACGATCGCAGCCATCAAGGCTTTACAATCATCAACAATCAAACCAACACTCGAGCAATCCTCGACTAAACAATTAACAGCATGGACTAACAATTGAGAGTCTAGCTCGATAATACAATTACCAACGCTTATATTTTTGAGCCAGCTTAGAACTTCACGGAGCCCAATAACTTCAGCGAGCAGCGGGCTAAAATGGCCATTGATTGACCCCTGACATGCTACGATAAAGCCCCCGGCTATGTCTCGAATCATTCCACCGAAACCCATTTTAATAGGATCAGAAAATAACGCTGCGTCAATGTTGCACTTGACCATATTATTGCCGTGCGAACCTGCTGCAGTATCTGTGCATGCTGCATTGCGAGTAACAATAACTTCATTTGTTGACCGCCATTTTGCCAACACAAGCCCTGATTTATGAATTACTATCTGCGCCAAATTTGATTTGTTTGACCAAATAAGATCATTTCGGCTGTTCAAGGGCGAAGGTATGTAGGGGCAGGGGGCAAGCGCCCCCCCTTGGTTTGGGGCGGTAACCCAAGTGACGATTTGGCCTGACCTTTTAACTCCCCTAATTAGATTGGGAAGAATATCTAACATGAGTGCTACACTCATTCTTGTTATCAACGTAATCCTCCTGGGCTTATTTTGAGGGTTCAAAACCTTGCATCAGATTGCTCATACGGTAAATGCAAGCACTCATGAGAAGTCCAAAAATCGTTGGTTGTCATTTTAGGATGATAGTCCATCGGAACTCCAGCGGCAGACATAAACCTCAAGGCCTCATCCATTCTAGAAGCAAGTTCACAGTACCTGTATATATTATACTATATCACATGTACGCACCTAGGGGCGAAGGTATGTAGGGGCATGCGCCCCCCTTGGTCGGGGCATTTATATATATATATATAAAATAAAAATAAATTTTAGGGACTTAGATGCATAAAAATAAACTTGAGGGGGCAAGCAACTTTAGGAACCATTTGTAAATAGCAAACTTGAAAAGAAAAACCCTAATTATTAACCCATCTCTTTCTCTTCTCTGCCAGAGACCCGTGCAGCTGCTGCTTGGCTGCTTCTTTTCTTTCTCCACCATTTTTCACCACTTCTTCACCACCACCGTGCCACCATCATCCCACCACAGGTCCACCGTCCACAGCTCATTCGCCGGCCACGACTTCTTCCATTTCATAGGTATATTTTTAGATCTATTTTTAAAAATTAGGGATTATATTATTTCTTGAATACTTGTATAATATTAGTAGTGTTTTTTTATTAATTGCAATATTGCATAATATTAAGTATGTATCTTGAACTATTTATTAATTATTGAATATTTAGCTATTTAGTTTTGAATTTATAATTGTTGAATATTATGTTAGTTATATTATTAATTAATTGTTGAATATTTAGTATATATCTTGAACTATTTATTAATTATTGAAGAACCGTAGAATGTTATTGTAATTTTCATAATTGTTCGCATTTGTTATTTGAATTGTATGAACTCTTATTATTAATACTATTATGTTTGCGTTCAAATTTTATGACTTTAAATATGATTTAGTGTGTATTGATTTAAGACCAAATTTCGTCCCCTGTTGATAGAATTCCTGGCTTCGCCACTATACGCACCGCTATCAACAGTACAAGAAATAGTTGATCTCGCGATGTTTTCTAAATGTCGGAAACACTTAATAAATGACGCCCGCAATGTTTATATGAGAATTTTTACAATCGTTGTCTATGCAATGTCGCAAATTTTGAGATATTTGTAACAAGCGACCCCTATATCCTTAGGAACATCTAAAAAAGTTGCTGCCAAGGACTGGAACACGCAAAACCACCAAAAGTTAAACCAAATCGAAATCAATTGAATGGGAGTAGAGGGCATGTCAATATATATATGGATATAGATCTTGATTTGTGTCTTTGTACACATTTATAAGATTGTGGCAGTGATGGTTTATAAGATTGTGGCAGTGATGGTGGTGATAGGATGAAGAAGAAGGTTGGAGGTTGGTGGTGGTGGAGGTGGTTGGAGTGGATGTAGAAGTGGAGATGGTGGTGCCGGAGGTGCGCGGATTTTACTCTCTATAATTTTTTTAGCTTTTTACTCCAGATGTCTGTGTCTTCCATTGATTTGGTTTCAAATTTTGGTTTTAAATGATCGAGTTTCGTGTCATGTTAAAATGGTTGGGATGTGTTAGTTATGGCTTATATTGTTGGTGGTTGATAATAAGATGTTTAATATGATGTTGTGTTGAGATTTTAAAAAATAAAAATTTAAACCGTTGTTGAAAAGAACCAAACTATTTTTTTGTCGAACCAACTTAAAATTTATCTAATTAAATTTAATTTTCAATTAAAATGACAAAAATAACTTTAATTTTGTCCAACTTAAGGGAAAAATTGGAAAAGGCTAAAGTGATACGTGGTTAATAGTTGAGGCACCTAAATAAGATTTTTTTTTTAGTTTAAAGTATAAAGTAATTGCCAAAAAAAAAAAAGAAAAAAGTACGGAGTATAAAGTAAAAGTGAATAAAAATATTAAGACAGTTCACAAATAAATAAATACCTATGTTGTTGCAAGTCGTCAGGGTTTGTAAAATTCAAACCCCAATCAGCAATCTTGTGGAGGGCAGCATAGCCACCGGTGGTGAGACAGCGGGTGCTTCTCTTACATATTAAAGTGATACCTAATTAAAGAATGGACTTTGTTAGCACGAAAAACATTATAAGTTTTTTAAATTTACAAACAACTTTTTATAACAAATCTGAGAAGGATATTCATTCTTATTCAAACTCTATATGTAGTTTTGAAAAAAAAAAATTCTACTATCATTGAATTCATATATAATTACAAAATTAAAGCTATTTTTTGTCTTTTACACAAATCCATTTATCTGACGTTTGTATCATTGTTAAATTGAATTATTCATTACAAATTAGAAATATGATATACTCAAGTATATAATATATTTTTTTAGATTTATAAATAGACTTTAAAACTATTAAAGTATTAGAAGAGCTTAAGTGAATTTTACGCTAACATTGAGATACCCAGTTTGAGGCATCCAAAAAAATTGGACTTTTACACTTAACCTTGTGACATTTGTATCAATGTTAAATTAGATTTTTTTCATTATCAAATAGAAATAGGATATGCTCAAGTATATAATATATATTTTTTATATTTATAAAAAAAAGGCTTTAAAACTATTAAAAGAGGCTAATTGAATTGCTAAAACTATAACTTGTTTTTCTATAAAGTTTGGTGAAATGATTATTTAGAAATAAATAAAAAAAATACTTATAATTTTAGACATTAAAAAAATATTGGATTCTTAATTTGAAATATTAAAAAAAAATATTTGATCAATATGTTATGTTTAATTTAATTTTTTTGGTCAAAATTAATAATTTAATTTATTAATGAAAGAATAAGAAATAATTACTTAAAATATATGGAATTTACTATTTTGCATGAGTTAAAATATTAATAATGATAAAGATGGATTAAAATTTAGTAATATCCTTACCTAAATATGTGGCTAATATTTGACTGTAAGTTTTAATAAAACTTACAGTCTTTCACGTAAACATTTTCCTTAATTATATGGGTTGTATTTTGTAAAGATACAACGAGGGGTGTAAATAGATTGAATACGGACCGGATACCACACCATTCATTATCCATATCTATTTTTAAATTTACTATTCAAATATTTTTTCGTATCCTTTTGGATAGTATATTAGACTATTCTTATATATTCTTATTCCATCGGATATCTAGAATTCAGATAATATCTCTATCTATTTTTTTATATAACTATAAACACGTTGTCTATGTTTTGTTAACGTAAAAATTAGTCCAATCTTAGAATTATATTTGATTACATAATCTTTTAATTAAAATGACACATTCTAGAATTATAACTGTTGGTCGGATAATGACCCTAGATGGGAGTGAATAGGGTTTAAAAACTTTAATGCGGAATTCAAAACTTTTTCAAGATGTTTAAGTAAAACAATTTAGCTAAATAAGTTTATCAAGGAAAATAATCAATCAAACAATCAATTCCAAGAATAAGCAACAATATAAGAAACTTCAATAAATGAATATAACAAATAAATAAAGAGATTGAGTAAGAAAGATTTAACCAATTCGAAGTCCAAGGCTTTTTGTCCGCACGGTTTTGGTTTACCAAACTATAGTCCGTGCTCGGTTAGTTTTCCGAGAATTTCCACTATTCAATCTTCTTCGGGTGAAGATCAAACCTCAATACAAATGTTGCTATGCACACAACACTCACAATGTAGCTATACCCATTACACTTCTCACAAGATATGCTCTATTTCTCTACAAATAGATAAACTCTCTTTTGAAATGAATAATGAATTATTTGTGGTGATACACACCAATACAATAACTCTCAAGTGTATTTGAAGATTACAAATAAAGCTCAAACTAGAGTTATCAAGATTGATCAAAGTATATAGCTCAAAAATGAAGAATATGATCAATTAAATGAATTGAATACTTGAATAACTTTATATATATATGTAAAATGAGTTTGTAGAATGATTCAAGTTGTGTTAAAACATGTATAGGACCTCATATATATAGCTTGCAAAACCATATGGTCGTTGGGGATGATTAAGAAAGGTTTTGCGTCAAAGGTATACATTTTCAAACTTTCCAACAGCTAGTTTTAACAAAACATTCAAATTTGTTTTGATAATTTCTCCCAATTTGACCGTTGGATCATGTTCAAATTTTAGTCAAAAGTAATAAGAGATGTTGTCTAACTACTGTAAAAATTTCAAAATGATCGGAGTTCGGGAAGGCCTCCATCTTACTGTTAGATCAAAACTGTGTGAAAATTGAGCTAATTTTAAATGTAAAATAAAAATATTTTTACAATTTAACAATTTAGTTCCAAATACAATTCTAATGATTTGTGAAACTCAAAGATATGTTGCTAAGATACTTATTTTTATTAGAGCTTAAAATATGATCATTTAAAATTAATATGAATTTATTTTGAAACTCGATCTTTGTAAAATGACATTTTTTAAATAAATTCAATTTCAAGCTTGTTTGAATCAATCTTTAAAAGATGCATGCATATGTTTGAGCCATATATATTTGCTCAATAAAGTAACTTTACATAAATCTTAAGCACTCACTCAATTACTGAATTAACGAGTCTTCGAATGCTTTGATTTGTTTATTCGGATTGATCTTCATTTGAAGCTTTTTCCTTGAAGCTTTTCATATAGTCTTTTGATACTTTGTACTTCATGATTTGCATTGAGAGATTTGATCTTCCTTGTCTTGTCCAATGATCGAATAGTGAAAGAGTGATCCTTGTCATGTTTTTCTTGAATTTTTCAAATAAATGAACTATATACTTATATCAAGAAATATGTTAAATTACACATGATTGATTTATTGTTATTATCAAAATAAGATTAAGACCTTAGGTCAACAATAACAAAATATTGCAAAAAGTATTAAAAATAATGACTAACATTTTATGTCAAACTTTTAACTCAAATAATGAATTTATTTGATTTCTTTTGTATAAGTTAATAAGATTTACGTTAAAATTATAATATAACCATACAAATCAAAGTTGAAAATCATTACAATTTTAAATTTAATATGGTCTTGAATCTTTCATCATAAAGGGACTTATCTCCCTCCATTACACATTTTATACAAGTCCAATGAGGTCTAATTCGAGACCTAAATGGATGAAATTTTTCACAAATTTTAGTATAAATGATCTGTATAATGAGTAGATCATTTTCAAAATTTTTTATTAAACAATTCAAATTGGAAGTGGATAAAATGACCATCTAAGGCTCCATTTGATTGCAAGGTGGAAAAGGAAAATAAATTGAATTAGTTTTAGTGAAAAGATGGAAAATAAGTTGAGTGAGAGAAGTGATGTCCTCTTGATTTTTAAGTTTTTCCATGAAGAAATTTTCTTTACTTGGTGGTGAGTAAAAATTTTCCACCAAAAACATTGAAGGATAGAGGATATACTTATAAAATGAGTAAAATCTCTCACCTTATTTTCTATCTTTTCACACAAACTAAGTAAATTTATTTTTCTTTTCCATCTTTGCAATCAAACGGAGCCTAAAATTTTAAAGTTCGAAAATGAACATATATAGTTTTATTACACTTACTTGCAGTCTCATTTTATATGAAATTGTAGAAATAATCTACTCATTATAGAGATCATTTCTAACCAATTTTGTGAAAATTTTTCATTAGATGGAAGAAACGGCAAAGGGGAGCCTAGTCAGACACAAATCGTCCCATAACTAAAATTCATTTAATTTAACCAATTGTATAAATTTTAAGACGCATTCATTCATTCCTTTGTCCTTTTTTATTTTTTTCCCCCCTGTTATAATAAAGTCTTTATTAATGGTACAAAATCCGTTTAGTAATGATTAATTATTGATTCCTAAATAACCAAGAGAGGCATCAATCTTAGTATGTTCATATACGTACACATAATTTAGCAAGTGATTATCTAAAATTTCTAAATTAAATTAACAAAGGCATCATATACATTAGTCCAATTATAGATGTGTAATGTAGTTAATGAATTGAGGGTTAGCTGTACTTTGCCCCCTCAACTATGACTCTGCTAGCACTTTACCATATAAACTATAAATTTTAGCAATTAATGCATTGAACTATATAATTTGTTGCAATTGACCATTTTTGCAAACAGGGTTAAGCTTTTAACAGAATTTTAAGTCCACATGCACAACACGAAAGTTTTATGAGGGTAAAAATAAAAATTCAACTTTCAATGTGTGAAATTAACATAATAGCACGGGTTTGTTAAATTCTTTATTCATTCACACCCATCCAACAAAAAGGCAAGTATGTTAGGGTTCCAATATCCAACAAAGAGCAACAAGATTACGGCCTCAACCACGAATATTAAGTGCGAAATCAGGCAATTGAGGTGTAAAGTTAGGCAATTAGGGCTTTGAATCAACTAATTAGGGCTTCGAATCAACTAAGTACAATACTCTGCCCATTAAAGTGGCATGACATAATAGTTTACACAAGGCATTAATTAAAGATGGGGAAGGCAAGGCAGAACTATTGTGCTTGTGCTTGTTAGGTACTCATACCCAATGAAAATACTCACAAATCTGGCAAGAATCAAACCTTCTTACAAGGTTCAAATCAATGCATGAGGTGAGGACACCATTCCCCTCTCTGTCTCTCTCTCTCTCTCTATATATATATATATGTATATGCGTTCTCTCTCGAGCATGTGTGTATAGATATATAATAAACAATTGTGTATGTATATAATAAAAAAATGTTTGGAAATCCAACAATTAAATTTCTATTTCTGCCCTTATAAAACTCATTAGTTGTGCATGTAAGCTTAAAATTCTGTTAAAAACTTAACCCCGTTAGCCAAAAGTGGGCAATTGCAACAAATTACATAGTTCGTAGCATTAATTGCTAAAATTTATAATTCATATGGTAAAGTGCTAATTGGACTATATATAGTTAAAATGAGCAAAGTGTAATAAACCCATGAATTGAAAAGAAGAAACAATATATATATATATATATTATTATTATTATTATTATTATTATTATTATTATTAAGGGTTGTTTGGGCCAACTTACACATAGCCTTTCTCCGGCACGGTCTTAAGGGAGCACTACTCCCCCCTGCCCCCTCCTTCAACCACACACGTAAATCATTTTACATCTTTAATAATAAATGGAAAGCTCATTAATAATTAACTGATTCACATCTTAACTGTAAAATCTCTTATAGTATTCCTCAATATTCCCCCTTCCTTAGATTTCCTATTACCTCATTAGCTATTACCTTATTTTTTCTCATCTTATTAGATTATAATTCTTACTTTATTTTTCTATTGTATGATGTCTTTATAAAGACATCTAATTATAATGTAAACAACACAACTATTAATCTAATATCATATTATGAAATTTTACAAGGCCGAGGGAGTGAGATATGACAAGAATCAATGTCCCCACTTGTTCATAAAACATTTAAATTTGAGTTTATGCAATCTATTTATGCGTAGATATATATGTAATGCTTGTATGTAATAAATTTGTCAATAATATTCGACTTTGGCCATCTCGCTATATATATAATATAAATTTATTTGACATAGCATGGCTTACAAAATCTTAAATTAGACATGATCAATCATCAGCAATTCAACTCTAAAACTACAAGATACATAAAAGAATTGTTACACATGCATATCACTAAGAAAAACATGTATGCAAGGGCAAAGATTTTTGACATTTCCTCTCAAACAAACATTATTGATCAAAAAGGTAGTTTGTAAATTATCTTTTAGCATACTTAATTATAGATGAATTAATTCTTAACTTAATTCCAAATCAAATTGTCAGTCCGGTAGAGCTGTCAGTCATGATCATGCCAAAACAAATCCAACTCATCATTCTTCTAGAACCCCTTGGGAACCAAGCAAATAGTGTGCACTACAAGAATTGTGTGGGCCCAAGAAGTTTGAGTAGGCTCCAAGAAAATTTAATATAAATAAATTTGCACCTCTTTTATTAACCGACGTTTGCACTCGTATAAATAGTGGTGTTATTTATGTTTCTTATATTTATTATAAATACTTTCTTATTATAAATATTTTTTATGATAAATTTATTAACACTAATATCCTTTTAAGATCCGCTTAATGTGAGTGGGTGCAATTACATACATTTAACTAGGAGTGAATTTTTATACCAATATTACCATATTAGCTCTTACCATTACCAAAGTGTACTGAAATTTGGTAATGGTACATTACCGATCGGTAATTGTACCTTATTGAAATATTATAACAAGGTATTGGTATTAAAAAATATTATCATACTAGCTCGTACAATTACCAAAGTGTACCGAAATTTGACAATGGTAGAGTATCGATTGGTAATTGTACCTTATTGAAATATCATGGCAAGGTGCTGGTACTAAAAATTGATACCGATGAAAACGAAGTTACCTATCTCTAAACTCGGTAATTTCTTTGAAAATTTTGATCTTCACTTGTCTGCTGTTTTAAATCTGATTGGTAAGGTTGGAGGCATATAGCTTCTTTGGATCCTTAAAGCGATCACCATAAGATCCTTCCAAATGACCCACCAAGTAATCCATGTTGTTATCATTAAAAATAACTACGAAGAGTGGCTAATTTCGGTAGTTTACGCTAGCCGAAACCCTATACTACGCAAACACCTATGGGATAATCTTATTGTCATTGCTGACTCAGGTAAATTCCCCCCCGCTGGTGGCCGGGTATTTTAAAGACTTTGTTGACCTGTTTGAGAAAAAGAGTTTCCACGAAGGCACTAGCTAGCTTGATCTAGGATAGGAGAGCGATTAAATTTGCTGATAATGTCAAAAAATGCAATCTTCTAGACCTAGGTTCTAGTGGACCGAGTCTCACCTGGTCTAGTAGTAAAGACGGCCTATCTAATACCTTGGTATGCCTAGACCAAGCTCTAGCTAATCTTGATTGTAGACTTCTTTTCCCAGACCTTAGCTTCATCAATCTTCCTCGCACATCCTTGGACCATTGCCCTATGGTTATCAACCTGGTAAGTATAAATTCCAATTTTCTTTCTAATATTAGCAATAGACCTTTCAAAATGTTGGTTGTTGGTTTGAGCATCATGACTTCCATGATTTCGTTCGCGAAAATTGGAATAATCTCGTGAGTTTTGACTCTTGATGATAATAAAAAGTCTTTCAATAAGGATGTCTCTTTGTGGAATAAACATACATTTGGTAACATTTTCCATAGAAAAAAAGAATCAAAATGCGACTCCTTGGTATCCAAATTTTTCAAGAGAAAAGATTTGATCATAACCTTCTTTTCATGGAAAAAAAAAGTCTTAAATTAGAACTTAAAGATATTCTTAAACATGAAGAGCTTTTTAGGTACCAAAAGTTGAGGGTTTAATTGTTGACTAATGTGGATAAAAATGTTAGGTTTTCCTACTTGTTTATGATATTAGGAGAAAAAGGAATAATACAAAAAGAGACTTAAAATGGAGGAAGAATGGGAGGAAGACCAAATTCTCATCAAATCTCATATCATCAGTCACTTCAAGATGCTTTTCTCCACTGATTTAATTAAGGACCGCCGATGGTGAGACAATTTTTCCAAGCCCCATGAATAGAAACAATATAACCATTGACATTATTCTTAATAACTTTGAAATCAAGCGTGCTCTTCTCAATATGCAAGGTCACAAGGCTCTAAGATAGGATGGGATCCAAAGATTTTTTACCTGGAATAATGTCAGGGCTTCAATTTGTTCGTTCGTCAAAAACTATTTTGCTAAAAGCAAGTTCTCTTCCAATTTCAATAATTGTTTGATCACTCTTTTCCCCCAAAGTTGACAATCCTACATCCATTGGGCAATTTAGACCCATTATGGTTTGTGATGTCACATATAAAATTGGCACGCAAATTATTGTCCAAAAACTTAGTCCCTTGTTGGGCAAGATAGTTTGTCCCTACCAGGCTAGCTTTAGGTTGGGTAGACAAACTACGGATAATATCATCATCACTTAAGAGATTGTGCACTCCCTTACGAAGAGGAAAGGAGAAAAACAGGGGGCATAATATTTAAGATTAACCTTAAGAAAGCTTATGATTGTGTTAGTTGGGTTTTTTAGAAACAAGTGCGTGAAAAGTTTAAATTTAGTAAGATTGCATCAATCTTACTTTGATTTGTATATCTAATGGTGAGGCTTATGTTTTATGGAATGGTGAAAAAATGGAACCTTTCTCGCCAACTGGGGGGCTTAGACAAGGTGAACCTTTATCCCCATATTTCTTCATCCTTTGTCTTGAGTACCTATTGAATCTCATCCATCTCAAAGTGGATTTTAAATATTGGATAGGCTTCAAAGCATCGCTTAATGGTCTAACTTTCTCTCATTTATTCTTTGCGGATGACCTTATTCTATTTGCTAGCATTAACGAGAGTTCTTGCAAAACTATTTTGAGTGTGTTAAAAAACTTATGTAAAACCTCTGGACAAAAAGTTAATTTAAAAAAAAAATTGTGCTGAAGAGGAAGGCCCGAGAGCTTAGTAACATAACTGGGATGACTATCTCTAATGACTTAGGGACGTATTTCGGTGTTCTCCAAGTCCATGGTCATTTTAACCATACCAACTACTACTATACTGTTAAAAAGGTTCAAAAATGACTTGCGGGATGGAAAGCTAGTTGTCTTTCCTTTGTCGGTAGAAGAATGCTTATTCAAGCAGTTACCTTTACCATCCTTATTATGACATACAAACTATGAAACTTTCCATAAAAATCTATGATAAGAATAATAAAATTAATAGAGATATCCTTCGGGGGAGACTCCGAGAACATGAAACGTGTTCATCTTGTTAAATGGAGAAATGTATGTAAGCCCAAGAAACATTAAGATCTAGGTTTGAGATCTATGGAGGAAAATAATATTGCTTTTAACTCCAATTTTTCATCTTACAAAAAGCTTCTAAATGGCTATATGCTAAAATGTACACAAAGTAAAAGTAACATGAATGAAAAATGATAAACTTTTTTTACTTCATAAAATCATCAATCATACATCCATCATCAAGATTTTATGATCATTTTTAAAAAAAATTTATAATCATTTAATCTATCTTAACTCATGGTGGTTTGCAGTGATTTTAATAATTTCTTTGGAAATATTTTCATAATTGGTAAGAATCCCAAAAATTTTAATGGATGTCCAAATTTGTTTCAAAATTCACTTGTTAACATTAGCAATACTTGTAATTTTAAACTTCTTTTCTCTCAACAACTATTTTAAAGCATTTTTAAAATTTATGAAGATCTTCTCAATTCATCGTATCCAATGAAACTAACTTTGTTGCAAAGCATTGATTGAAAAAATTGCAATTGTTTTCTTGGAAAGATATTTTATTAATTAAATATTTTTTACATATTCTAAAAAAATTTGGTGCCCTCTTCACTTTTGGGCCCTGGGCGGTCGCCCTGCTTGCCCTGCCCCATAAAGGAGGAAAATAATATTGCTTTCACTAATTTGGGCTGGTATGAATGATAAACCTTCATGGAAACGGGGTAAATACATAATTGGTAAGAATCCCAAAAATTGAAGAAAATATTTCCTCTCATATTTGAAGAGTATTTTAATTGTGGCACCAAATGAACGATAACGGGCCCAATATTAACATGTGGTGCGGGTGCGGGAATGGGTCGCTTGGTGATTTGATCCCCCAAGTAGAGGCCCATCTCACGTGTGTTGCTTTTATTATACCCGTTAGTAGTGGCTATAGAATCTGGGAAAAGCAGAACACCTTATCCCTACTGAAGCTCAACGCTTCATCGAGAGCATCGGCCCCCTAATCCTTTAAAATTTTGGAACCGATTCCACTAGTTGCGCGGCCTCTGGTTCTGGTACGTAAATTTTCGATAGATTGCTGCTATAACACTATCCTTAGGGATAAGGCTGTTATTAGCGACGGAAACACTAACTGGGATTGGCTTTGGAAAATCAAAATTCCTATGTATAACTACCTTCTTTTGGACTCTCTTGCAGAATAAAAATTTATCTAATTAGAATTGTATTATTAGACATATATGTACCAATCCTTATTGCAAAAATTGTGACATAATTGAAAGTTAAGGCCCATACTTTCAAAGATCGCCTAAAAACAGGTCAGATATGGTCTCTCGTTACCAACACGATTAATTTCGGAATAGGGAGTATCGGATCGAGGTGAATTTGAGAAATAGTAGTAAACACAAATTCGGGGGAGTCCATACATGTTAAATAAATATTTTGCTCCTTCACAAACTTTTTTGGTCCACTTCGATCCATTTCTAGGTGTTATTACATTATGCTCTATTATATCCTGCTTATGTGTTTGGGATTACAACTAGTTGGGTTTGGCTAAACCCGAGTCTCACCTGTTTAAATATAAGTCCATGACAGTTTTCTCATTAGAAAATCCAAACCCACCCTGATTGTTAATGCACTTGAACCTGAACTTACCCTGACTAGCATTGACCCATAATGTGCCTATGTAATTAAAAGGTATTAAAAAAAATAGGGTAAATTACCAAAAAATACAATGTACTTTACCCGTTTTTACAATTTGGGTAATATACAATTTTCTCGACATTAGAAACATTGTACTTTATTTATTTTTTCATTTTGGGTAATATTTTGGGGGTTATTATTACCCAAATTGTCGAGAAAATTAAAGTACAATGTTTCTAATGTCGAGAAAATTGTATATTACCCAAATTGTAAAAACGGGTAAAGTACATTGTATTTTTTGATAATTTACCCAAAAAAATACTATATTCAAAGAGGAGCGAGTGAAACATTTTAAATAAATCAACTAGATACAAAGAAGACTCATCTCAAACTTTTCCCATCCCTATATAGTGGGCTCTGAAACTAATTGTTAAGCTCATCAGGACATGGGCTAGGTCTATCGGTCCGCTCATATAGTAACAATATTGTCTCCAACTTAACACCTTTGGGCCACAAGTGCGAGTTTTTATTTAAAAAGGTCTCAATATTATATGGTGACACTACCCTACTTATTAACCATTCTTGTTGAATTCTATAATTTTTCGATATGGGATTTAATAATTTAAGCCAACCATTCTCTACGGTATCTAGTATGAGCCTACCCTTTATGATTATTTTGGGCCCAATTAATTTTTTTTAAAATAAATAAATAAATAAAATAAGAATGCTTTTGAGTCAGCCATTAATTAGAGCTAGTTCAAACGATACTAAAATTATTAATATTTTTAATACCACCACCTGTGGAATTAATTTTCAAGGCTCGGGCTTCTAAACAATACCCCCAAGCCCTACATTGATGCTCTCTAGGTCCATTCTCCTTTCTTTTCTCTTTCGTTCGAATTATCTTCGCCATTTCGTTTAGTGATCGAGTTATTCTATGACAAAAGTTAAAAGGAGAAGAAAGAAACCAGACTCCGAGCATCGTATCAGGAATAGGCAAGAAAATGTGATGGCTTGCCTCAAGGACATTCAACATGTGTTCTTTTATTTTGGTGAGGATTTAATTTTAGAGGATGAAGCCAAGAGGTTGCTTAGGCCAACTTTTGAACACTTATCTAGTTGCTTCTTTGTTATGGGGTCGTTCTATAAGGCCTTCTTAGTTTTTCATGTTCAGTGAAGTTTGTCATAGGCTTAGTTCAATTTTCTAGTTTAGTCATTGTTATGTACTATGCTTCGTGTCCTCTTGGAGGGACTTCTTTGTTAGCTTAGGAAAGGGGCGTTTATACCCCCACCCATCTTGTTTCTTATTTATTGAGCACTCTTCCTTGAGCATCCGAGTTAGAATTATGTATTAGGAAAAAAAAATTACTTCAACTTGCTTTGAAGGAGTTGTCTTCTGTTTCTTGCGGGCTTGATATTTACAACACCACTTGCAAGCGCGAGTGCTTGACCTGTCGGACAAAGTACATAATGAGAGAATCTATGTTTCTTTCTCGTTAAACTCTATGTTGAGAAACCTAATGCGAGTTTGAAAGTTGGACATTTGTGTAGTTTTGTGATGCGTTTAAGGTTATATTTTTTTAAAGATTATCCAAGTAATTAAGGTTCCATTTGATAGTAACATGGAAAATGAAAAGAAAAACAATTAATATGGGTGAGAAGATGGAAAATAAGTTGAGACATGTGGTAAGATACTTTCCATGTCATACTTATTTTTGTGATTATATGTCCTCCGTCATTTTTTATGTTTCGTGGAAAAAATTTCTTCACCACCACCTAAGAAAAAAATTCCATGAAAGAAACAAAAAAGCAAGAGTTAATCTGACCACATCCCTTAACTTATTTTCTATCTTCTCATCAAAATTAATTATTTTTCTTTTCATTTTCCATGTTGCTATCAAACGTTGCCTTAAGTGTGTGGTATTTTATGGCTGCCATAATTCAATCCCCCTCCTCTCTCCTCCCCTTTCCTCTAGCAAAGAACCACCAGAATCTTACATCGCTTATATAAAAAAAGGTTATATTTCTTTATAACATCACATAATTGAGAGTTATATTTATTTTATGAGAATTGATGAATGTACAAAAATTTGATGATTATAATACGTTATTAACCTGCAATTGTTTAAACCTTTTTATTATTATTTAATTACTAATAATTTTAATAAGTCAACTTGGGGTGAATTAGAAGAGAGAGACTTACGGGGAGAAGCTTTCTCACTGAAACGATGATTTGCTCGAAGTTGAAGGTGGAGACGCGTGAGGGGAGAATTATATAATTTATAATTGTTGTATTTTAGGTGGCTGGTGAAATGAAGTAATATATTCACGGTTTTATTAATGAACTTTAATCTTTTAATTTTAAGTTACATGATTTGTCCAGTCAAATAGAAAATAGTTAATTAAATTATCTATTGGCCTATTTTAAGTAGGCCAATTTACAATTCAAGGTGCAACCAGATGGGCCCTTAAGTAGTTGGGTGTGGCGACGTCACTTTTTTGCATTTTTTTAAATATTAGTAAAGTTAAATATAAGAGTGTAAATAAAATGACACAAAATTTTACATAAGATCAGACTAACTAAATTAATTCATATCGTTATTACAAATATACATGAGTAATTTGTTTATAGGACGTGTGGTAGGCATTGTTTTTGTTTGTAGGTAAGTGTAATCTATATATATATGGTTAGTGTCGTAGACATGATTCATTTGTAACATAGATGGTGTTGTAAGCTTTAACAATTACACATAAGTATAGCCAGTGTGGCAAGAATGAGTGTGTAAAACGTGTAATGTTGTAGGCACGTATAAGTGGGTTAAACTAAAATTTTCAATTTTGGGTGGGGCACAAAAAAAGTCCCTCCAAGAAGATAAGATACAAAGTAACAAGGGTTAAACCTGAAAAATGAACAAAGTTCACTAAACGCGAAAAAATAGAAGGGACTTATAGAAGGACCCCATAATAAAGAACATAAAAAAGAAACACCCAAAAAAATATAAGTGTTCAAAAATTGGCCTAAGTATCCTTTCGTATTCATCTTCAGAAAAATTAGATCAGTATCCAAATAAAAGAACACTTGGTGAATGCCCTTGAGAAAAGCCTTCATTTTTTGTGCAAATTCTTGTACAAAAGAGAGCTAGAAGAATGTAGGGCTCGGGATATTATTAGGCCCATAGAAAAAACTAAAGAGGAGCCCAAGTCTTAAAAATTAATTCTACATGTGGTGATATTAACATTTAAATAAAGGGTAGCTAGGCTCATGCCAAATCTTATCAACAATGGATCCAATAGTTGTATGCCAATAATCAAGGTACAAGAAAGTGCAACTCTCATCACCAATTTTGTATCTTATGAAATTCTGAAAACTATTTGTTAGTATACAATTTATTTTCTAGTGACATTTTGTACATTGATAATATATTCCACAAAATAAAGACTATTATCTAGAAGAAAATCACTCCAAAGTCGCCTAATCGATAATAACATTAACCATTACCAATTGAATCTTCAAGCTAGCTAAAAACTTAAAAATTGAATCAAGATGAATGCATTAGCAAGTATTAACTACAAACTTTATAATTCAATTTGACTTTACTACTTTTTAATAATTTTTTTTTGTTAATTTCAACCAAATTAATGGTCATAAATTCAACTTATCTTCGACCGTGAAATTTAGTACAATCCACAGTCATGGAAACCCTCATCTACATATACTTCGACAAAGTGAAAACTATTTTTGCAATGAAAATTCTCTATGAATAAAATTAAATAATTTATTTTTAGTGCCGTAGGTAGAAACATTACTAGTAAATATATACATTCTCTTTTGACACGAATCAAATAAGAAACTCGGTAATTAATTAACTATGATTTACCCTTACAAATGAAAATGAAAAAATAAATAGAATAGCTAGAAAAATGAAAAGATTGACACTTCTCAAAAACACTGATATTTATCTCCACCTCTACCACCAAATAGGAAGCTGAACCGGTGATAATATTCATCCTTCAAACTATTGTCCGACGTAAAATAACAACGAGACTCAGCAATCGTACTGAAGGAATTGTCAAGATCAACTAAATTCGGAGTATTGACTTTAACTTGGCGCATATAACAAGTTTTGTTGTAATTCCCATTCTTGAATTGACTAGATCCCATCGGAGGGCTAACACCAGTTGTAGTATTAACTTGGCCACCCCATTTTATAGTGTCTGCCGATGTACCATTCATACTAATGAACAACTCATTTGGCCAATAGGCAACATTTGTGTCATTGTATATACTCAACCACCATCCAGTTTTCGGATCCTAGAAACAAAAATTCTTCATGAGTTGAACAAGTTAAGGTGTGTTTTCTTCCCCACGCGCACAACATATTGTGGATTCTCTTCGTCCAACTCTATTAAACTTTGTAAGCAAGTCGGACAGTTATATGTGACGCGCATGTGTAATACTGGCATGCTATAAATTCTTAAATACTTGTAGGACTGTTTCAACGAAACTAACAAAGTTTAGCAAAACTATTAATTGGATACTTAGTATATATTACATTACGTTAAGTTGACGGTTGTCTTACCAGGTTCACGGAGACACTCACTTCAAATTGTTCCCCCTCCAGTATAGAAGTGAATATAAAAGCAAAATCAACTGGCACTTTTTCATTTACGGAAACAAACCCCGGGCAAATTGTGTTATAGCAACCTCTGCCATCACCACTCTGCAAATAATTTTAGGTTACTTATTAATTTAAACAAATTAAGCACGTAGACTGTCAATTCAATCTTTGGAGCCAATTTTTTTTTTAACAAACAAAATAATTTTTTTGAGAAAATTTCCGAAATTAGATTACGATGTCTTTGCCACTTACCGTCCAACGTGTGTAAAAGTGAGTTGATTGGTCACTATACAATCCCGGGTTTACTATCCATCCCGCTTGTATTTGGTTGTCTCCTTTTAGAACAATAACGCCAGCAGCACTGAACTGATTTGGGTCACTAACTGAGGGTTTATAAACATCAATAATCGCCGACGCTCCGTCATATTCTTTCTGTATAGATGTAGTCATCCCTGCAAACTAATTTTGGCAAAATAAAGTTTTTAAAAAATGTTAAATATTTATATCACGTTATTTAGAGAAAGTTAAGAAAGTTAGTCAGATATATACATGCCTCTAAACGACCCGGAGGTGTTACTAGTTTGGACGACTTCGAATAACGTCGAAGCGGTATACTTCCAGTCGGGCATCCATCCCCCGATAACCAAATCTTCTTGAGGTCAAGCGTCGATGATTTCCCACTGTGGCTCGTTCGAAATTTAGCCAAATTTTCTTCGAACTCCTTACTAGGTCTAGTCTTCATTCATCCATCCATATTGAATGTATTTGTATATGCATAATTACATAGATGTATTTAATAAGACGAGTGTTAGATGTAGTTAATAAGACAGAGTGTTAGAGGGAGAGTTGGTTTAGGGATATATGGTACGTAGAATGAGAGAAGATTTTTTAAAACTACTCCAAGTTGGACAAATTGCAATTGGATTTTCTGTGCTTCTTGGGATATCTTTTTGGGGCAATTAGTTTTACCTCCCTGTAATCATACTTAATTAGGCTTAAGGACACGTTAGATCTATATATTAGTAACACGTCCTTCTTGCCCTAAATAATTATATCGCAATAATTAGGACATTTCTTATAGACTATATTACCCCTATGTCACTAATTAGGAAACTATATGTAAATATTCTTTCCATAATTGTGTAGTTTTCCAGTTAACATACTATAATTATATTTTTTTATTTAACATGCGTAATTTTTCATCCACACTATATAAGTAAATTTCGAAGCATACACATACAGATATTTATACATAATTTGAAAAGATGTAATTATCAAATAAGATCTACCATGAAAATTTCGTACCTGTTGGATTCGAGTCAAAACAGATATATGAAAATTTCGATGCATACATATACAGATATTTATACATAATTTGAATATATGAAATTATTAAATTTCGATGAATAAATAGACAGATATTTGATCATAATTTGAAAATATGTAATCATCGTATAATACTTATAAAATATCAAAAAGTATACTATAATTTTTTTAAAAAAATATTTGTATAAAATTTAATATTTGGTGATTTTTTAAGTGTTGTGTATAATATTTGTATTATAAAAGTTGTTGCATATAATTTAAATTTTAAAAAAATTTGTATATGATATTGACTAAAACAATTGCTGCTTATATACTAAATAACAGTTAATATATTAATATCACTTGTATTGGAAACTGTAACGTACCTGTTTGAAACGCGGCAAAATAGATATTCGAATGCTTGTAAATCGAATTGTGTTATACACTGGAATCATCAACAGACACGTCCCCTCGCATTCCGATACTTGCATTAATGAATATGCGTCTCTTCCAATGGACATGCGGCCATCGGTTACGATATATGGTTATCCAAAACAGATATATCATTTGTAACTGTTCGTATCAAACGGTTGTACCAATGGAGAGTCCAGATAGAATATTAAAGCGTACAACCTCTTCACCAGCAATTTTAGAACCAAATAAAAGACAACGAACGTTGGTGAATTCATCTGAATCATCACCGGACCCAAACTTAAAGAATCCCGGTGTTGTGAAGATAAACCCAAAAACCAAAGTCTGTGTCGAGATGATACATCCAATGAACCATCATTGGATAAAACGAATGATCTGGTAGCAAATGATGAAGACTATACGGGAGAAAAGGAAGATGACGAAGACGGTGATGAGGAGAACGAGAATGGTGATTCAGATGACGACAACGAAGGTGAAGAGTCCAGTCATGGTGAACAATTCGACGATCAGCCATGGCTCGAGGATATGGAAGATATAGAGCGTGAGGAAAATGAGGATCTGACTACATCTGATTCTTCGTCTTCTGGGTCGGACTTTGATGTGAATGAGATTGGACAAGAATACAGTGAAGATGACGATGATCGATATGCCCACTCCTCTTCAACAGACAATCCGTACCCTGGCGATTGAACGATGATGGATAACAATGGTTTTTTTTTTTGGATGGTATGTTTTTTTTTTTTGATGGTTTTATGATTTTTGCTATGAACGAATCATAATTTTGTTAAATTTGGTAATATTGCAGACATGTTAACAGTTTTTTATAACTAGTAATTAATTATAATTTGGAAGGTTATATTAATGAATTTTATCTACGATTGGGAGTCTTAATTTGCGTGATTATCTGCTTGTATTACACAATCTATATAATGAAACTCGATTTATGTTTTAACTGTATATGATTGGATGTTTTCAAAGTATACTTACTTATAAATAGAAATTCAAATACATAAACCGGCTTTTGATTATATTATGCATATAACAGATATAATTAAAAAGGTTACTTATTTTATTACATATATAAAACATATCAGGTTTTTCGGTTTTCATATGTAGACATCGTCCATATAATGTAAAAACATATAAACAATACGACCCACAAAAACTTCTCCCGTCTTGCAACACGTTGGCTGTTATGAATCCAAATAGCGACGTCCTCCCATAGAAAAAATCCACATGATGAGCTCTGTTTAGAAAAATTTTGTGAGTTTTATATCATGAATGTTGACTGAATATAGGAATATCTATAAAAATTTAAACTAACCGATGGTTTGTGACATGTGAGAAATCGACGACCTGGGTTTTGGGGTGTTGTCGAAGTCCTAGTAACTGTTTGAAACCCGCAGTAGCAAACGAAACCCATTGCCATTTACTATTCCAGTTTGGTGAAGTTCTTTGGTTTTGTTGCTTTGTTGCATCTTGCTGTGAATGTTAATATATATACAGTACTATTGGCGGGAGTTTTTAATAATTAGGTTGCTCATTTTTGGAGGGAGTTCATATTTCATTTTCCCATAATTTAGAAAACATACAAGTATTTTGTAGTAGTATCATTATTTTAGTTAATTGCTGCAATCCATAATTATTCGTACAATTCTATTAAATTTATACAATTAGTTATTTAAATATAATTTGGAGAGTACTTAAAAAATTTAATCCATGTGCATAAAAATGATTTAACAGATATATTTACATATATTTTGTGATAATTGTTTATACGTATATTTATAAACATATATCTTTACTTGCAATGTATATATTATAGTGTTGTACTTATACTAATATGAAAATATTAAGACACCGCTGTTATTTAAAACATATTATATAAGATTTAATTAATATTCATAATAATCAGTTGACAACTACGTGTAACATTAAACTTATAATGTATGCAGTTGGAATTTCATAAACAAATTATAATATTTGGTGATAATATAATTGTTTATATTCAAATTACTGATAATTAAAATTATTATAATCATACAAAGTTTATTCAATTATTTATTTAAAATATTTATATGAACATGCTACCATATATATATAAAAATAAATTCAATGTACGAATGATATGTTACATGAAAGTTGTAATCTACTTGTAACATAAAAACATGTACAATGATAATATATTTAATAATACTTTATATTAACCATAAACAATATTCAATATCTTGATAAATCCATGTATCGATGTCATTATAATTAAAAACTATTGTTACAATTAATGTCAAAACAAATTCATGTATGTTTCTGGTAATCTCACATGGACTTGTGCGATGATGAAAATAAAATAGATGAATATAATTGAACGTTACTATGTTTTATCGAACATGGAACCATTCCAAGACGATTACCTGGATTTAACATTCAGTTGAATGTTGCATCATGAAAATTTGAAGAAAAAATTATAGGTTTAATCATTGTTATATCAAATCTATAATATTCAATAATCAATAAGCCTTCGTGTATGTTACATCATGAAAATTTTGAAAAATTAACATTACGTGAAATTTGTAAGTGCATTCGTGCAAAACCAACATATCAATTTGATTGATTGTATAATGTATTGGTTCACAATATACCATAAGAAATTTACTACATTCACTTAATACTGTACTCGTACATGAAAATATATAATTGGATTAAGTATATATATTTTTGACATGCATATGAATTTTTTTTTATTCTTTAAAGTAAATTGATTTGTTGAAACTAAAATATATGTTGTTGTCAACCAATAATTATTTAATTTGCATCAATATAACCTTATTGGGTTTATATCTGTTTATGCAATACACTCTATTATTGCAATACGTTAATTATAGTATATCTATCATACAAACAACTTTATCAAATAAAAATAAAATTCTAATTGACAGGTATGAAAATGTATGATATGATATATATTATATTCGATTATTCCAGATTGTTAATGTACATGTACTTCTAATGGTTGTAATTCGACTATCTAATATAACTTTTTTAAAAAAAATACCATCTACCTAAATTAATGTTTAAATACCTTATGTGGATATATCTGTGAACCACCATCGTGTTTGTTACCGCGTAATACAAACATGTAAAATAGATCGATATAACTTTACTGTGTTTAAATCTGTGGAAGCATTGAACGCTACTGTAAATTAAACAGTAATAGAGATGAGGAATATACTTCTAAGATCCTGTACATAAAGGTTAACGTTTGTATTAATGTATACAATCGAGGTATTATATATATGTATAGAAATATATTTAATATTGAACGGTTAGTGTATCTTAATTTATTGAATTTTGATGCGAATATATCCGATTTCTATTCAATTACAACGAATATATCCTCTTTGCATGATATACAGTGCAATGTACTACTTGCATAACACTAAAATCATATACATATTCAGTATATGTCTTTATGAATATATTGTGTAGTCAAATCAATACGCTTGTCTTATAACCCATATATTGTTTTTCTTGTTACGAATTATTTCTAATTTATGTTTTGTATATTCTAAATGTATAATACGTTGTTCGTTAGTAATCTTATAATGTTTGCTCAACAAACTACAATATGTTTCTAAATAACACATTTACTCCAATGTTAGTTCGGGGCATTTACAAATTTTTTTTTTTGAATTTAACGTAAATGTTCAATATATTGATTATCATTGTTAATGTTAAAGCTTTATATGTTTGGTGTGAAATTAATAAATTAATTAAGTTTATAGTGTTACAAATGTCTTGAGTCAAAAATATTTAGATGGGAAAAAAATTATGGATATTTAAAATACAAATGCAAATCTAAACGTGTATAATAAACATGAGGATTAATAATTAAAAAGGATACATCACCCGGATAAAGTGGGCCTTAGAATAAACCCGGTACGGATTCAATTTTGTAAATTATATTGTTTCCACAATTATCTAAAATCGTAATATTGGATTTAGATATTTGAATCGTAAACATGTATATAGGATATATCATTAATATCGGGAATCCAAAATACACAGATAAACAATAGCTAATATATCAAAAACAGCGGGACGAATGAAATCTTGCTGCAAATTAGCGTTAAAAACAGATACGGTATCATATATTCCGTCGGATTGAAATCACAGACTGATTTCTTACTCATTTACTCCGTGATTGCTACAATATAAATATAGAATCTTGATAAACGTTGTACAAGCTCAGTGTAAGAAAATCGACAAGGGTAAACCACTCCGGCGATAATGGACAACGATAGACAACAGGTACAGTATCATCCTTTCGAACTACGTATTGAAGTTAAAATACATTAACCGTTGTTTTCATATGTGCGCCCCCGTTAGAAGCCCTAATTTTTGGGGATATGTTGTTATTTATATGTTACCAAATGCATCAAACGATAAATGCAATACAGATACGTATCATGTGAGTATATGCAATGAACGAAGTTTAATACTTTTAGTGAAAGCTGAATGTGTATAACACCGTTCGTAAAATGATTATAATGAGTCACAAATAAATAACCTATGCTAAAAACTCATTTGTTGCTATGTACAACGATTTCACCTATTTATTATATATAACGATTTAAGATTATAGTCAACGTATTAGGCCGTATATATTTCATGATTGTCCATTTCAAAGCATTCTATGTCCACGTGGATGATTTACTCGCTAATATTTCAGAAATGATCTTGCGATATCTGTATACTATTTAATTATATGAAAATGTGGTGTTGCATGTATTGATTAGGATTAGAGGCAAATCGACTGTGCACTATACCTACAACAGATATAACTCAATTGCATCTTTGCATCTGTTTACCGCTTTATATATTGATCGTTAACCGATTACATGTTTTGAATAGGTTCACATGAAAAATGTATGAGGATGATGTTATTTTATTCAATTTGATGACTGGTTGAACAGTAAAAAATGAATACTGTATTTTTGCTAATGACGTTAAATGCGAATGTGTATGTACCTGTTTGATTATGAAATATCTTATCTTTACCATTACATTCGATATCCTAAATTTACTGTAGTAGATATATTATTCGATTAAAAAATTTAATTACCAGATATTTTTATATGCTAATTAGTATATTATGTTTAATTTTGCGATCCATGTTTATTCTTAGTTTACGTCTTTAAATATTAATCTATTAAAACTGCTATCTTGTATCACATCGAATATTTATATTCAGTCTTCATTTATATTGCACGATACAGGAGATGCAACAGGAATTACTAAACAGACGAAGAAGTCCACGTCTGAGTATTCCGAAAAGCAGGGTAATTTAAGACCGATTATGAATATGTAAACATTTATGTATTAATACATCTAATTTGTTCGGGGGTACGGAACTAAGATATCAATATAATAAACAGGTGGAACCCGTAGTGGTAGATAACGTCCAACGCACTGGAAAACGTATTGAGGAAACAATGAATTATACCAAGGGTACTAAGAGATCTAGACCTGTTGCCAAAGTTACCAGCCGTACTGCCACAATGGTATGCATTCACGTTAGGGAAACAAACTAATTCAAGTTGTATCATTTATCTGTTCAAATTATTCCCATTAAATAACCAGAATTACCCTTGTTTTGAAATAGGTACAAATTGATGGAGAAGCTGCCATCGTCACGATCGATCAGTTCCGGTCTAACATGATATCCTTTGGTCGTTCAGTGGAGTTGTTCAAAGCAGGCGGCCTTAATAATATGCACGCTATCTCAATGATGAATACACCTTTTTACGCGATGTTTGATATGTACAATCAGGGTCTTGTTTCAACTACAAAACATCGGAAGTCTGATTTGGACATCATCCGAATCATTCGGTGCTATCACGCTCCTACCGGTACATTCGTATTTGGTGGAAAACATGTTAAATTGACTCATACCTGGGTAACCAAGATCTTTGGAGTACCGAGTTCGGGTGAGAGGATAGATATATCTGGAAACCAACAGGTAGATGCGGTATTACTAAAAACTTGTAGTCTGAGCAGGGGACAGCTCCAAAAAACCCAAGTAGAACGCGAGATCGTCAGCCGTTTGAAGTTGGTTAACGCTGCAGATGTGGATAAGGTTACCCAATTAATGTGTATTCTACTGTGTAACTCTATTTTTTTCCCGAATACTGGGACATCTATTCCGTGGTTCCTTGCAAAGCTAATGTCCAGCATTGATGAAATGAACAAATACAATTGGGCATTGGCTATCTATGAATGGCTAATGGAGTCAATTATAGCTAAGGCGAGCAGACCATCCACGGTGACAGGCTGTGTTCCCTTGTTGATGGTAATTAACGAACAAGCGTTATCGTGCTAGTTATTATTCGCATTTTTTCCGTATATTAAATATAATACAATCTTTCTGTGCTTCAGTATTGGTTCTGTGAAGTTACGTCGTTTATAGAGCCGGATGAGCCAAAAGACGAAGACAAACCATTATTTGTACGGTGGGACATACGAAAGCTAAAGAAGGCGTTCCAGCAAGCAGATATGCAACCTGTTAAGGTATAATTCATCCTAAGTAACTGATATAAACGTGTATACGTTAAACTAACAACTAATGTGGAGTTTCTTTGTGTATAATTGTATTAATGTAGGTAATCGACAAGTATGTGATTGATGTTGAAACAATTGGCTCACGATCTGACGCATCTGAAATGGACATTGAACTAAGAAAACGATCAAGAGCTCCGAGGATTGTGACGTCTATGCCTGTTATATCAGATGTAACCAAGATAAAAGGAAAGGGAATCGACATACGCGGTGCGGATCATCCAATCTTAAAAAAGGAAGTTTGTGAGGGACGGGACAACGTGGGCAGTAAGATTAACAAACCTGCCAAGGATATTCCTGCAGGGGGATTGTTTGATGTTGATTTCACGAAATACAGCGTTGGTGCATCAGAGTCCGCTAAAAAACAGCCAATGATGAATAATGTGGATCGTTCAAAGGCAACTGTGGTGGAACCTTCGGTTCAGGTTGATACATCTCATCAGTATGCACCGCAGACAGTAAAGGAGAGTACATCAGAGCAGTATAGCAAATCTGCTCCTTCCAAAACAACCAATCTACCAAAAGATACCTCTGGCAATGCAGACATCAATCAGATGAGGGATGACACATCTGGTCTACAACACGAGGCTGCAGATCCTTCAAAATTGAATTTCAGGTCGTCGTACCACCGTGCAGGGTGTCATGTGTTTGTGCCATCCATCCTACCAAGGTTGGCAGTCATTCGTGAAATCATAGACCAGTTAAGGATTGGTGCAACTGACAATGCTGCGACCGAATTGAAAAAATTGATGGTTGCACATGAGCAGTTAACTGAGAATTATATGAAGTCAATTGAGGAAATAAAACGCAAGGACTCTGAGATAAACGATCTTAAAAACAGGTGCATCACACTGGAAGATACTGCAAATGAGATGGCAGTACGATTGAAGAATAACGAGGGGCATCTAGAGAGGAGCGAGACGCGTGTTGGAATGCTTCTTTGCTTGCTTGATGAGTCTCGTGCAAATGCTTCTGAGCTTGAAAAGAGGTGCTCGGCGGTTGATGTTGCGGACACTGTCCACAGCATTATCAAGACAAGAAGCATGGGAAAAACAGAGTCGGATCCTCTTGAAAACAGTGGCATGCCCTCGTTTGATATACATGTAACACAAATGTCATCCAAAAAACATAACATGGCAAGTTCCAGCTCGGGGGTTGAAACAGATGAAAGGGTACTTGAGCTAGAGGTTGACAACGAAAAGCTGAAAGTTGCCATCGAGGTCCTACAACACACGAACTACGACATGATGACACAAAAGGACCAGGAAATCCAAGTTTTGATTGAAAACAACAACAGGCTCGAAGAAGAAGCTGAGAGGTGGAGGAGGGGAATGGACAACGCAAAAGGTGAAGCAGATCACGTGCGTTCAGTCCTTGATCGGAAGAAGAAAGACTTCAGTGATTTGTCTAACTTTAGTAGGAAGCTCATGGATGAATTGGTACAGATACAGTCCGTGAATGACGAACTTACGATAATAAACCGCACATTTCAATCCGAGATGAAGGAAAACGAACCAAGTGTACCCATTCCAAAATTAGAACCAGAACAAGGTTCAATAGCCCGGGGTGTCGTGGAGAGAGGAGCAAGGGGTAGGGTTGCAAAACAGGACGAGCTTAGGGAGGGCAATGATAAAAAACGCAAGGATATAGGCGTGGCGGATTACGCATCACTTAATGAGCATCATACTAGAAGGACTCGGAGGTCTGTTTCGTCTATTACACAAAACAGGTCCGGGCCAGTTGACGGAAACAAACTTAATCCTGTTGATATTGATGAAATTGACGATGGCTTGGATGTAGCTAGGACAGTGAAACCTCGAAAGCAGTTTAATATCAATAAAACATCAATTGCAAAGCACCTCGATGATGGAACAAAGATGAAGCTACATAATATATTGACTGACAAATCACCAGGGTATGTATAAGCTCCATATTTACTTATATGAAAGCATTGCATATTATTGATAATACATTATTATACAATTATTATTTTGTTTAACACATATACCGTATTGTGTAGGTACGAGCTAATTTTGCTTGACATCGTGTTCCTATCTGTTAAGGACATGGTGGATTTACTTGACAACAAATCCCTATCAAGCAATGTAAACTTCGCTATCTTATACAATCAAGATCAAAATATCGAAGGTTCAAACTATAGTTTGTTGCATTGGCTAATTATAAGTTTATAAATGATGCAGGTAATTGATACATATGCAAAGCTCCTTAAAACAGGTGTATCTGTCGAAAGAGGTCATGGTGTTAATGCAACTATTCTGACGACTTTCGCTTGGGTATTTTGTTATATGAATGAATATGTGAAAATTTCTTACTTATAGCGATCTGTTATAATACTAACTAATATTCGCACGCTAACTCGGCAATCCGTGTTGTAAAATGCAGCAATATGTGCTATTGGGACGTGAGATTGGGATCAACAAGTTCTTGCTTAATCCCATATTGGATAACATCCACACTACAACTCATGTGATCATCCCATTGCACCATGATGAAAAGTATCATTTCACGATGATGTACCTGGATAAATCGAAGGGAGTGTGGTACCATGTTAATCCTATGAAGCCTCGAAAGAAGGGGGATGAGTATAATAAGTGTTACAGAGATGCATCACGAATGGTAACAAAAATCTACATTGAATATCTTTCAGTATTGAAATTAAATGATGCAATATACTTTGTCAATAACACCTGTTTGTTAAACTTAATACGTAGCATTCGGAGATAAGGCGGTTCCTAATACAAATGAAGCAAGATGCGCCCCGCATGCTAGTTGAAGGTACACGGGACCATTTAAGCACAAAGGACGATGGGAAATCAAAACACAAGCAGGTTCTGAGTGATAATGAACGTAGTGCCATTGAGTGGTTGGTTGGTTCATATGTGGATTACCCACTGGAAGCGAAAACAGACTGTCCCCATCAATCTAACGATAGGTACGTGATGTGTAATTACAAGTCCTACTTAACTACGGAATATTTTATATCTTATTACTTTTTTTTTTCAGTGTTGACTGCGCAGTTGCTGTAATGTATTACATGACCGAGATATTTGCCGGGCGAGAGTTGGATGGTACTTTGCGGAGCAGTGTAATACGAGACATGCGCGTAAGGGTGGCTGAGGTGTTCACAGAATGCATGTTGGAGTTGCTGAATACCGAACAAACCCCCGGGGGATCGTGAGCAGATGTTGCTTTTGAAAGTGTGCCCTTTTGAGATACGAATTGGACGAATTTTATGTTATATGAACAATGATATCATGTTTTTTATATATAGGAAACATATGATCCAATCGTATTCCAAATTAGATATAATAATTTAGTTATGGTTTATGTTATATATTGAAATCATTTACTTTTTGGCTGTTTTGTTAATGGAAAAATTTGTTATAAGTTTCGACTGATTTAATGATATTTTGACCAGTGTTTAATAGTCCGTATTCAGATATGCACTTTTGTTATCCAACTAAAGATTATTTGAAATATTCAGTATTGAGATAACATGCCTTTTTAGTAGAAAATTGATTGTTCTCAGATGAAAACAGGTACATTATGGTATATGCTTGTTTATAAAGTTGACCTGCAATATTCCATATTATCGTATAATGTAAAAAAACTAACACTGAATTTAACTTGCTTATAACATAAACGATTTACACCATCATATTGTACCTGTTATGCATTAACCAAACGATAGAAAACCCTGTTAAATTGAGCTGTCTCCTTATTGAACTATGTTCTATAGTGCGTCCCTTGATTGAGGTTTATAACTAAAAAATGAACACAATCGTATATACTTGTTATATGAAATTCAATAACAATATCACATATTTTCGTATACTATACATCCAATAACACAGAAATTATTACATGTGATTTGTCTTTACTAGTACTCAGATATAATTCATTATTAATGTGAGTTACCTGAACAAGAGATGTATCCATATTGAATAATGTAACTATAATATATTGAAACTAATTCATAATGTAATGATACATAGTTTACATTATGATAAATACTTGTTTATAAAATTCACCAACAATATTCCATATTTTCGTTTGAAATGAAAACACTGCCACATAATTTAATGTACTTATAATATAAACAATTTCCACCATCATCTGTAACTGTTATTCGTGCACCAACCGATATAAAACACTTAGTAAATTGAGTTGTTTCCTTAACGAACTATGTTCTGCAGTGCGACTCTGTAAAGTCGTTAATAAATGAGAACAGGTACACATTCGTATGTAATTGTTTTAGGAAACTTTGTATATAATATCCGGTAAACTGTGTGTGATAATACAATATACTAAATTTTGTATATATTATAAATACACTAACAATGGATTTAATGTGCTTATAAAATATATGTTATCCATACACCAAAGTGTACAAACACCTAATAAATCGAGTTATTTGTCGGACATGACACGAAAAACAGATACACCAACAATATTCCATATTGTCGTATTATATAAAAACAATAACACTGAATGTAAGGTGCCTATAATATAAACGATTTTCACCATGACATGTACCTGTTATGTATACTCCCCATGAGATGAAACACATAGTAGAATCAGTTTGTTAACTAAAACATATACATCATGGGACATACTTGTTTATAGAATTCACCAACTATATTCCATATTACCGTGTGAAATAAAAACACTAACACTGACTATAATTAGCATACAGTATAAACGATTATCACCATATTATGTGGCTGTTATTCATGCACCAAACGATATAAAACACGTAGTAAATTGAGTTGTTTCCTTATTAAACACTGTTTTACAGTGCGACACTATATATGTGTTAATAACCGAAAACAGATACACAATCGTATATAATTGTTTTATGACTTCCAATAACAATACTCCCTATTTTCGTATACTATACGTAGAATAACACTGAAATTAAATTGCTTATAATATAATCACATATTATAGATACACTATAAATTGTTAATATTAATTAGTATGTTGCACGAAATTATTACTCCTTGCGTTATACATGTTAATTATCAATATTATTATGAACTCCTAATGTGTAATTGTTATTTTGGTGAAATCGAAAAATATATTACCAGAATAATAACAATATTCGGTAAAATGTGTGTGATAATACCATGTACTAAATTTTGTATATAATATAAATACACTACTTGTTTATAAAAATTCAGTTGTTAACTAAAATATATACATAGTAGAATCAGTTGTTAACTAGACCATATACATCATGGGACATACTTGTTGATAAAATTCACCAACAATATTCCATATTACCATATGAAATAAAAACACTAACACTGACTCTACTCTGCTTAGAGTATAAACGATTATCACCATATTATGTACCTATTATTCATGCACCAAACGATATAAAACACGCAGTAAATTGAGTTGTTTCCTTGTCGAACACTGTTTTGAAGCGCGACGCTAGATAGTTGTTAAAAACCGAAAACAGATACACAATCGTATATAATTGTTTTATGACTTCCAATAACAATACTCCCTATTTTCGTATACTATACGTAGAATAACACTGAAATTACATTGCTTATAATATAATCACATATTATAGATACACTATAAATTGTTAATATTAATTAGTATGTTGCACGAAATTATTACTCCTTTCGTTATACATGTTAATTATCAATATTATTATGAACTCCTAATGTGTAATTGTTATTTTGGTGAAATAGAAAAATATATTACCAGAATAATAACAATATTCGGTAAAATGTGTGTAATAATATCATATACTAAATTTTGTATATAATATAAATACACTACCAATGAATTTAATGTGCTTGTAAAATCAATGTTATCCATACACCAAAGTATACAAACACCTAATAACCTGAGTTATTTGTCAGACGTCAATCGAAAAACATGTACACCGTCCTATATAATTGATTATAAATTCAATAACAATATTCCATAATATAGTATAATATAAAACAATAGCATTTCATTTTGTATTCTTATAATCTAAACAATAAAGAATTCTAGGAATTGTCGGTTTATTTATACTTGAAAGTAACTAATAAGGACTCTTTTTTAAATATAAACTATATTCTCTCAGAACAGGTACGTCTATTGTGACCACCAATTGTCCGCATCTTCCACATTTTATCTTTCCAGTTTCCCCACTTGACTTGAACCTCTTTGTGCGTGGCCTGCCGGGTTGATTCTTAGTGTTCGGAGGAAGTAATAAAGGAACTTCGTCCTCATCAGGCATTTCATCGGGGTTTTGAACAATGGGCAATATACTGTGCGAATAACATTCCCTAAATGTATCCGCCTTGAAGTAGTAGTCAACATACTGATATGGTTCAACATCAATGAACTTCATAACAGTCACAGCGTGCACACATGGGAAACCAGTAAACTTCCAATTATTACAGCTACACGATCGCGCCGCAAGGTCGACTGTGCAAGTGAATTTTGAAAGAACTTCATATACATCTTCATTTGAACGATTAACTATCCAATTTTCTCCTGCTTTAACGTGATTTGACAACAGCTTTTCATATCTAGGGCAAAGAACATTGCTCCACTTGCTTGCTTCGTGTGATCGTTCGCCAATAAGACGCATCAATCTGGATCTTATACCATCAACTAACTGTGTAATAGGCAGTGCCCTCTCTTTAAGCACCATTGAATTGAATGACTCAACAATGTTCGAGCACATTTCACCGTAACGTTCTCCCGGAAAGTATGAATTTGCCCAGTTCTCAAATGGTAGACCACTTAAAAAGGATTTTATTACATCACCGCCTTCCTTTTTAAGCTCGTCTAGCTTCTTGTGAAAACGTTTCTTTGAAAACGTGTACGCACAACTGGTAAATAGCTTAATAACAGAATCACGAGTTTCCCTGTTGTTTGAACCAGGGTATTTAGCCTCAATATTGTGCTTTAAATGATGGTAACAAAATGCATGCGGATGCCCGGGAAACCATTCTCTGATCGCATTAATAAGACCATTGTTTCGGTCTGACATGAATGTGATTTTCCTGCTATCACCCTGAAGAATCTGCTGTAAGTGTTCTGCAAACCAACCCCAACTTTCATCGCTCTCATTGTCGACGATAGCAAACGCGATCGGGTATAGCCCTGATACACAAAAAAATTAATAAATGTTTGATAATGACTGTTAAATAATTTGTAATCGAAACAAAAATTAACAAATACGCGAGATATATTTGTCGATCACCTTGGTCACCATTCTTTGCTGTTGCGGCTAGTAGTGTACCTTTGTGTTTACTCTTCAAGTGTGTCCCGTCCAAACAAAGATATGGCCGACAATATTTAAACCCGCTTATGCATGCACCAAATGATACAAAACACCTAGTAAATCGAGTTGTCTCCTTATCGAACTCTATCCTGCAGTGCGATCCTGGATTGGTGTTAATAACTGAAAACAGGTACACAACGAGCTGTTGGTATGACTCGTCATCGTCGCCGTGAAGTCCCTTTCTTGCCAATTCCCGACCGTACCATGCATTCCAATATGGCACGTCGAGACCAAAGTTGGATTTTAAATCACGTATAATATCAGTAGGACTGTACAATGGGTTTTCACGAATCATGTTTGTCATGATTAATGAAACCACTCTAGATGTTACCATTGCACTCCTACTGGCCGTGATATTACCACCACATTTGTGCACATTATTGAACGTCCTCACGTAGAAATTGCCGTTCAGTTTGCAGATAGAAGCATGTATACGCCATGGGCACCCGCACGTAACACGTTTAGCGCACACTGCGGTAACCCTGGACTTGTCATTTTTAATGAACTTTATTTTAAAACCAACAGCAATCGTATATTTGATCAATTGTTGCCTAAACTCCTTTGCTCCTCCATAGAAAACCTGCTTAACCTGTGTTATGTATGTCTTCCACACATCTTTCATAGATACATTGTTTTCGTTCTCTTCGTATCCCATTAATACACGATCGACATTGCTTATAGGGTCACAAAGCTCCATACCCATATCATTGTCAACGCGACGTGTTGTTAACTTTTTAATAGGTAGTTCGGAAACTTCGATGTCGATAAAGTCTGCATTTGCAAGTCGTTGGCTTACAAACATCATATGGATGTCGCGATCCGAATTTAAGTTGCATTTAGTACCTCCATTCAGATAATATAGTAGTATTGTTGCCTCCAATTCTGCGCCAGGAAATAACGAATTGATCTCGTGTCTTAGCTGTTTGAACGACGATTTTTCATCTACGTAGATTGCAATGGTGGACTCCCTAAACGTACATCTAGCAACTGAAGTTGTCCATGAGTCCATTGTCCTGCATATTGAAACAATATAACGAGTATAAATACATCATATATTGAGTTACAAAACTTAAAAATATTGTATATTAATATTAGAATATCATAACACCATCAAAATAATAAAAAAGACGCATCAATCTGTTTCAACATTTGTATTCACCTTTTTGTTCGATTGCAAAAAAAAAAAGTGGTTTACGTTTCCAACTAAGTGGTATGTTGTGGCGCAAACAGATGTATATGATGCGAAACGTGAATATATAACAGATGTAGTTTTTTCGATAATATTAAGGACAAAAGGACGGTGGTATATATAACGTAAGTCTTTACGGATGAATTTTGAAAAACGGGTTAAATTTGATAACTTTTTCAAAATTCAAAAAGGTTGTCTTTTTTGTGTTGTATGAGTTTGATTCATATATTAGGTGTATCTTTAATGTTACAAGCGATATATTTACAAATAATAATACATAATAGTTTTAGAAACTATAACTTGATTGTTAAATATAATAAAAAAAAATATTTTATCAAATACCTATGATATTTTAATTTTAATAAGTGATATTTATGAATATATCAAATAGTTTATGAATCATTAACAAATTTAAATATTAAACTTTATAAATCATCAAATACTGATTGTACACATCATTGATATATATACGTTTCAAACGATCAATTATCGCTATAAATGCTCAGTAATTTACGGACACTACCATATATCACTTCCGTTCAACGACAACTAATATAATACGTTTATAATAAATCCGAAATTAATTAGTAATTATTACCCATATTAATTACCCTTTATTTTGTACATCATGTGACTACCTACCGAAATTATATGGTAACTACAAGACCATAAATGTTCAGAAATCTACCATATTATATTTAAATTCAAAATAGTCATTAAAATTAAATTTTTGAACTTAATGATTGAATTTTATAAACAAGTATGTACGCAGAATCATCACCGGACGCACTCATTAAACAACTGTATACTGACAATTACAATATACAGATACATGCATTATTTTGTAAAGTTATAAGTGTCATTCAGTCACTAGTAAAAATAAAATAAAATAAAAATGTATTCAAACAGATACATTCACGTTATTGACACAATTATGTAATAAAAATATATATAAAAGATCTTGCTATATTACAGATACGTAACAATTTTAATAAATAAGGGTACATATGCATATGAATTTTTATAACATATATATATATTTTAAGGCAAGTATATTTTAAACAGATATAGTTTACACAATGACGAAAATATATTTTAAAAACATACACCTAATAATATATGTATATATATATATTATTGAAAAAATTATAAATTGTAAACAGATGAAAGATTAGATTTTAAAACAGTTAAAAACTAAACTACAAGTGTAGATAAATGCAAATGTATTTTAATCAGATATAATTTACTTCATAAAATATTGAAAATATGTTTTAAAAACATATACATATATATATATATTATTGAAAAAATTATATATTGTAAACAGATCCAACTAATATTTACAGTTTTACAGATACACAAATGTGTAAAGATACATATGTATTTTAAATATATAAAACAAAAATATATACATCTATATGTATCATTCAAAAATTTATATATTGTAAACAGATAAAAATACTATTTAAAGTATTACAGATACACAAATGTGATAAAATACATATGTATTTTAAACATATAAAAACATATACATCTATATATATATCATTTGAAAAATTATATATTTGTAAACAGATGAAAGATTAGATTTTAAAACAGTTAAAAACTAAACTACAAGTGTAGATAAATGCAAATGTATTTTAATCGGATATAATTTACATCATAAAATATTGAAAATATGTTTTAAAAACATATGCATCTATATATATATTATTGACAAAATTATATATTGTAAACAGATCCAACTAATATTTACAGTTTTACAGATACACAAATGTGTAAAGATACATATGTATTTTAAATATATAAAACAAAAATATATACATCTATATGTATCATTCAAAAATTTATATATTGTAAACAGTTAAAAATACTATTTAAAGTATTACAAATACACAAATGTGATAAAATACATATGTATTTTAAACATATAAAAACATATACATCTAATTATATATATCATTTGAAAAATTATATATTTGTAAACAGATACAAATACTATTTACATTTTTACATATGCACAGAATATGTAAAAATACATACGTAATTTTTATTTTACACATTTTTACAGATACACAAATGTGTAAAAATACATATGTATTTTAAATATATAAAAATATATACATCCATATGTATCATTCAAAAATTTATATATTGTAAACAGATAAAAATACTATTTAAAGTTTTACAGATACACAAATGTTTAAAATACATATGTATTTTAAACATATAAAAACATATACATCTATATATATATATATATCATTTGAAAATTATATATTTATAAACAGATACAAATACTATTTACATTTTTACATATACACAAAATATGTAAAAACACATACGTATTTTAAACAGATAGAGTTCACTTCATAATAAAATGAAAATACATTTTAAACATATGTACATATATATATATATATATTTATATATTATTGAAAGAATTATTTATTGTAAACGTACACAAATACTATTTACAGAATTAACAGATAAACACTTGTGTGAAAAAAGGAAAATGTATTTTAAACATTCAAAATTTACATTGTGAAGTTTAGAACAGATAAAAGTTAAGTTATAAATGTATAAATATGTAACTATATTTTAAACATATACACTTTTGCAAAATATATAAATATTAAACAGTAATATATTACATACATACAAAATTATTATTTTGTATAATAGTTACAAAACATTCGGATTTTATAGCGAACTGTGACATTATAAATTATATGAAAAATTATTAGCAGGTACAACTTAATTTATATATATGGTTAAAAAATAATTATTATTTCATATAGTTAAAAATAATAAGTGACAATGATAATATTTGGCAACTGTAGCGTGATTGATTAATAAATAATTTCTAACATAGTTTCACATAATTTGTAATGTTCCGTGATTTTAGTATATTTACGTATTATATCCAAAATTGAATAAAATTAAAAAAACAAAAAAAAAAATAGATTGATTTCTCAATCAAATATTGTTTCCTTATAATGTCTCATGGGCAAAATCGTCTTCTCATGTAACACATAAATCTATGAGTTAATGACACAAACCCTATTTTAAGAAACTATTTAAAAAGAGGGATGTGATACTAATAATACAAAAGGGGTTGTCCTAACCCCTAATATGTTTCAAAAGAAGGGATGAAATCCTAGTTTCCTATATCTTTTTTACTATAAAAAAGTGGATAAAAATATCCATTCAAGGTTTGAAGGCTTTTCAACAAAAAGATTTGAGTACATCAAAAAAGTTTAAAACAAATTTAGAAAAGCAATTCAATTTATGTTTTAGCATATCCACAATGAATTAAAAATTATGTATTCTCAGAATCATAGATAATAAATTTTACTTAATATTAGTTACATATTTTGTTACCTGAACTTTATGGCCAAAAAGTGCTGGATGATTAAGCGAAGGTTGTTTGTCAACTTGAAAACAATCATAAATGTCACCATGCACACCCTGCAAATTAAATGAAATTGACATTTGAAATATACCAAGAATTTCTTTTACAATATATATGTATGGAAATACTCTTGTAAGGGAATCTCTTACTTTAAAATGAATAAGGAAATCATATTCAACAAATTCATAAAAAAAATACGAAGTCAATTTAGAAGTTGGTCATAAAAAATTTCAATGAACGAAAATTAATAAACATATATATATATATATATCATACTTTCATTAACCCACTTCTAGTTTGAATAGTTTTGATAAAATTTTAGCTAGATGATTTACTCATTATAGAGATCATCTCAACCAAGTTTGTTTCATGAAAAAATTCATCCATTTATCTATCAAAATGGATGGTCCCTGTTATTTTAAAAGTAAAATATTCTTTGCACCAAAAAAAAAGTAAAATATTCTCTTACAATTGCATTTCCAATATACATAAATAAACAAACAATAGTATTAAATATAAATAGTGTACCTTTATTGTTTTGACATATGAATCTTGCTCAAACTTCGTTTGTCCAAGTAATCTCGTATAAACAAAAGTTGGAGCAACTAACATTAAAAATAAAATACATGTCACATTTCTAGAAGCCATAATAGTGAAAAACAGTGAGAAGTGCTGGATTAACTTAGAGTATTTATAGGGTTGAATTGAATATAAGATAAAAAGAAAATTTGTAGATAAAAGGAAATTTATCAAGAAAATAAATGAGAAACTTACTAAAAAGGAAGTTGTATATATATATATATATCCAAAGGAAGATAAGAACAGGAATTTTTAGAAATAATTATGCTGAAATATATAGATCACTAAATCTAGCTAAGTTTAAAAAAGGCAATCAATAATGTTTTTTTACATACTTTCGCTATGGTTTTAATTTTATATTTAGTTTTTCTTTTTTTTCACTCATCCTCCGTTCTTTTATAATATCGTTACGTTTTTGGAATCTGTACATTTTCTCATAACGTTCTAAAAACGATAAGATTATTATAACATCCTTATATTTTGTTATTCTTATATATTATAATATAATTAATTTTTTTTAAGAATAATTATAATATAATAAATATCTATAAAAAAAACTAATTATATCCTATCATCCCATTTATAAAGATTACTAACAAAGAAAATTATTATAATGTCTATAATTAATTACCCATTTAGTTCCAACTATAGAAAAATAAAATCTTATCCAAAATCAAGTCCAACTCTACAAGAATAGTTTCTAAATGGGCAAAAAGTTATTGTTATCTTAATTTCAATAATGACAAGAACATTCTATTGAATATTTTTCTTCATGGAATAATAAAAGCTTTATTATGGGTGGTGATGTTGGCACCCCAAAATCTCTTGAAAACACTCCCACTTTTCATTCGGTCCTTAACAACCGAATAACGTATACGTTATTCGGTTGTGAATGACCGAATATAAACTTGCAAAAATTTGGAAAAACTTGAAAATGCCTTACTCGGTTGTCAAGAACCGAATATATAGACCCATATTCGGTCCTCAACAACCGAATAATAGACATTTTACTCGGTTGCAAATGACCGAATTAAAGTGAGAGTGTTACCAAGTGTTTTTGGGGGTGCCAACATCACCACCCTTTATTATTACCCATCATTTTTGTAATTAGTTCCTCCACTATATTAATTGACACGTTCCCTGGGTCTTATGGTGATATATATGTCCGGAGTTGACCACGAAAGCGCCCATGGTACATCACATGTACTTTCCCCCAGGGGTGGGCACCCCAACCCCTACAGCGAGGGTCGGGGCAATAGAACATCCTTATAGAAAATCTAAAAGTGTTTTATTCATTTTTCAACTTTTTTTCTTCAAAGAGACACTCTTATAAAAAAAAAAAATTAATTAAATATTAATTTGTGTTACCTTTGGACACAAATTCATTCCCAATGAAACTCGTATCCAAGAATGCACCGTCCTTAATTTTCTCAAACTGTATAATTATTTTTTTATTTAATTTTGAAAAATTATAGCATTTTCGGTGAAATCTCGTACACTTATAACGGGGGACTGATAATAATAATAATAATAATAATAATAATAATAATAATAAAACAAAAAAAAACAACCGTTTATAGAGGGATAAAATGGCAATGTGCCCATTACTATTGTGCTTCCTGCGGTCTCAGGAATTTGGAAAAATAGTCTATTTATAATATTTTTGGACTTGCATCCATGAAAACCTTCATCTCTATAAAACAAATGTCAGAAATTAAAACTTACTTTTGGGATTTCTTATGAAATATGCACTTGAAAAAGCATGCTGATATCATATAATTACAAACATGCAGAGGGTGCTCTGGGAATAATAAAAAAATATTTGCATTGTTTTGCTTCTTCATCAGTTGTGGCTTCATACTTTACTTTTTGTAATAGCTTCATGCTATTTCTTCTTTGCTCCTCTTTATCAATCTCTCTCCCGCCTTTTTCATCCCCTCTTTCTAGAAGGCATTTTCTCTCTGACTAAAAACCTCTGTCTCTCTCTCTACAACCTTGTTCCTCCCCTCTTTTAAAATCTATTTTCCTTACACCTATTTTCGTCACTATACCTATCCTAAAAAGTGCTCTCTCTCCCCCCATGCCACTGTAACTCTGCCAGCACTACCACCTCAGTTAACCGGATACACCACCACTACCATCTTTTTTGACTCACACTTGAATCGAATGTGAGTCCGTCTCTCTCTCTCTCTCTCTTTCTCTTTCATGGCTTGCTGGAGTTTTTGTGTATTTAAAGAAAAATAAAACCAAGACAAGGTGAGTTAATGAAATGTGATGTTATCCCAAGTCCCACATAGGAGAGATATAAAACCTTTCATGGGTATTTATATGGAAGGATTAGCTTAAAGGGTTGAGCCCTTTGGGCATTACACTTTTGTGCTATTGGGTGAGGACTTGGATGAATGTGGTTCTCCACCCGACCCGGTCTGGGCTTTGGGCTTGTCTTGCGTAGTGTATTATCTTTTTATACAAAATACATTTAAAGAATTTTATTTATTAAATAAATAAAAAATACTAGAAGATGCTCCATCATTTTTTACCCCAACATTTTCCTCCCACGCTCCCTTTATTCCCTCCGCGTTTTCCTCCATTTTTGCGGATTTTCCTCAAAGCTGTTTTTTGGTCTCCACTTTATCCCCTTTAAACGGATCTAAATATTTTCAAAGACTGACCAAGGAAAGAGAGAGATCAATCAACAAAAATATTTTTCCGGCAGAAAAATTTTTTAGCCTCCAGCAGTAAAATAATTTTCGATCCCGAGCGATTAAAAAGAGTGTTATTGTCGAGCGATCGAAAAAAGTGCAAATTGATCGTACAGAGAGTTTCTGGGCTGTTTCATCCTGGGGACGGCGTGGCATAATCAGAACTGCTAGCACAATTCTGGGCAGAGCCGCGAAACGTCTTAAAGAGAGTGACTTAGTTCGCGACTCAACCCGGTGTACTCTCTACCTTATCTATTCTTGATTCTGCAGTTCATATATTTCCCAACAATTTTAAGACGTTTTATATTCTGCTATTTTTTGTATAACTGTTGTCATGGCTAATGAACATAATCAAGCTGCTGTTTCTGGCTCATTGAATCAACCTTTTAAATTTGAGGGTCTGCACTTTAGGAGGTGGAAACAAAAAATGTTTTTTTACTTAACTCTTAAGAAGGTGGAATCTACTTGTGTTTCTGAAAAACCCACCTTCCCTTGTCCGATTTCTGAGGCAGATCATAAGACTCTCAAAACTTGGGAAGACAATGATTATGCATGCAGAAATCTGATCTTGAATGCTCTTCATGATGAGCTTTATGATGTTTACCTCCCGTGCAAATCCGCAAAAGAAATTTGGGATTCACTTCAAAAGAAATATGACACTGAAGAGGCTGGGTCTAAAAAATACGCTGTCAGTCGTTATCTGAAATATCAGATGACGGACAACAAGTATATTGTTACACAGTCTCACGAACTTCAGAAAATTGCACATGAGATTATTTCTGAAGGAATGAATTTTGATGAGCAGTTTCAAGTGGCAGTTTTGATTGATAAATTACCCCCTGGCTGGAAAGATTTTAAAAATAGTTTGCGTCACAAATCTAAGGAGTTTTCTTTTGAAAGTTTGATTACAAAATTCAGGATTGAGGAGGAAAACCGTAAGCAAGATCGGAATGATGAGGTTCTGGTTGTTTTTAACAAAAATCAGAACCGTAATCAAAATCAGAATCGCTCGAACAACACCCCTCTTGCTTTGTGGCCGAACCGGAAAAATATGAAAAATCAGAACGGTGAAAATAATGCGATCCGGTTTGGGAACCAGAATAGGAATAACCAAACTCAGAACCAAAACAGAAATGGCCAGGCTAATAATAATAATAATAATAATAATAATAATAATAATAATAATAATAATAATAATAATAATAATAATAATAATAACAGTGTGTTCTTTTGCTATCACTGTGGAAAGCCTGGTCATATGGCAAGAAATTGTCGAAACAAACGCCGAGTTCCTCAGGCGAATGTTACTGAAGAAGAGCCCTTAGTGGCTATGATAACAGAAATTAATCTGGTATCGGGTTCTGAAGGCTGGTGGGTAGATACTGGCGCCTCTCGTCATGTCTGCTATGATCGTGCTTTATTTAAGACCTATTCTGATGCTGTTGATAAGAAAGTGTTGTTGGGTGATTCCCACACCACTAATGTTGCTGGGACGGGTGATGTCGAGTTGAAATTCACTTCTGGAAAGACTGTCATCCTTAAGGATGTTCTGCATACTCCAGAAATTAGGAAGAATCTTGTTTCGGGTTACATCCTTAATAAAGCTGGATTTGTTCAAACTATTGGGGCAGATTTGTTTACTCTTACTAAGAATGGTGTATTTGTGGGGAAGGGTTATGCTTGTGATGGGATGTTTAAGTTGAATGTTGATGTTAATAAAATTGTTTCTAGTTCTGCTTATATGATTTGTTCATTTAATGTGTGGCATGCTAGACTTTGTCATGTTAATAAGCGCCTTATTAAGAACATGAGTAAACTGGAATTTATTCCCCCCTTATCTTTAAATGATTTCGAAAAATGTGAATTCTATAGCCAAGCAAAGATTATTAAAACACCTCATAAATCTGTTTTAAGAGAAACTGAACCTTTTGAATTAATTCATTCGGATATTTGTGAATTTGATGGTGTTTTAACGAGAAATGGAAAAAGGTATTTTATTACTTTTATTGATGATAATTCGGATTTTTCCTATATTTACCTTATGAAAAATAAAAGTGAAGCAATAGATATGTTTAAAATATTTTCTACAGAAATTGAAAATCAGTTTAATAAGAAAATAAAAAGATTTCGGAGTGATAGAGGAACCGAATATGATTCAACTGATTTTAAAAATCTCTATACTTCACTTGGTATTATTCATGAGACGACTGCTCCATATTCACCTGAAATGAATGGAAAAGCCGAAAGGAAAAATAGAACTTTTGCCGAATTAATTGTTGCTACGCTACTAAATTCAGGGGCTGCCTCACATTGGTGGGGAGAGATTTTATTAACCGTTTGTCACATTCTTAATAGGGTGCATAAGATTAAATCTAATTTATCCCCCTATGAGATTTTAAATAATAAGAGGCCTAATATTTCTTATTTACGCGTTTGGGGGTGCCTTTCTTACGTACGTATTCCTAATCCTAAAAGATCTAAGCTTGCTAGTAGAGCTTATGAATGTGTTTTTATCGGATATGCAATTAATAGTAAGGCCTATAGATTTTATGATTTGAAAAATCATGTTATTATTGAATCAAATGATGTAGACTTTTTTGAAGATAAATTCCCTTTTAAATTAAAGAATAGTGGGGGTAGCTCACTACCTTCTAACTCTACTTTACCTACTAGTACTATGCACCATGGTACATCAATTGAACCTAGGAGAAGTAAAAGAGTTAGAACCACTAAAGACTTTGGGCCTGATTTTTATGCATACACTTTAGAAGATGATCCATCCACTATTCAAGAAGCGTTATCTTCTTTAGATGCTGACCTTTGGCAAGAAGCCATTAACGATGAAATGGATTCCTTAGAATTAAATTGAACGTGGCATCTAGTAGACCTTCCTCCTGGTTGTAAAACCATAGGTTGTAAGTGGATACTTAAAAAGAAATTAAAACCTGATGGCACTGTTGACAAATACAAAGCACGTTTAGTTGTCAAGGGTTATAGACAACGTGAAAATGTAGATTTCTTTGATACTTATTCTCCCGTTACTAGAATAACGTCTATACGTATTTTGATTGCCCTGGCTTCCTTGCATGATCTTGTTGTGCATCAAATGGATGTTAAAACCGCTTTCCTTAATGGAGAATTAGAAGAAGAAATTTACATGGAACAACCTGAAGGATTCATTATTACAGGCCAAGAACAAAAAGTATGCAAATTAGATAAATCCCTTTATGGTTTAAAACAGGCTCCTAAGCAATGGCATGAGAAATTTGATGAATTGATTATTGCAGATGGATTTAGAATTAATGAAAGTGATAAATGCATTTATTATAAGACTGAGAATAATGCTTGCACTATTATATGTTTATATGTTGATGACTTGCTTATTTTTGGTTCTAATATCCATGTAGTTAATAATGTGAAATCCATGCTATGTGAAAATTTTGATATGAAGGATTTGGGAGAAGCCAATGTAATTTTAGGGATTAAAATTACTAGGACGGAAAATGGACTTTCTTTGGATCAATCTAATTACATTGAGAAGATTCTAAGGAAATATAATTACTCATATTGTAAACCAGCATGTACACCATATGATCCTAGTGTGAAGTTGTTCAAGAACACTGGAGACAGTGTTAGACAAACTGAGTATGCGAGCATCATTGGTAGCCTTCGATACGCTACTGATTGCACTAGGCCCGATATTGCTTATGCAGTGGGGGTACTATGTAGGTTTACTAGCAGTCCTAGTATGGAGCATTTGCATGCTATTGAGAGGGTCATGCGTTATCTAAAAAGAACCATGGACCTAAAGTTACACTATCAAAAGTTTCCCGCTGTCCTAGAAGGATATAGCGATGCTGACTGGAATACCCTGTCAGAAGATTCCAAGGCCATAAGTGGATATATTTTCAGCATTGTTGGAGATGCAGTTTCTTGGAAATCCAAGAAACAGACCATTTTGGCCCAGTCTACGATGGAGTCTGAGATGATAGCACTAGCTGCTGCTAGTGAAGAAGCAAGCTGGCTGAGAAACTTTCTTGCAGATACCCCTCTATGGGAGAGACCGATACCAGCTGTCCTTATCCACTGTGATAGTACCGCGGCTATTGCAAAAGTTCAGAACCGTTACTATAACGGTAAGAAACGACAGATTCGTCGTAAACACAGCACGGTTAGAGAGTTACTCTCCAAAGGTGCTGTGAGAGTGGATTATGTGCGGTCTGAGAAAAATTTGGCTGATCCTTTGACGAAAGGACTAACGAGAGAGAATGTGCTTAACACCTCGAAAGGGATGGGATTAACGCCCAATGAAATTTGAGTCACTGTAATGGTAACCCAACCTATGGATTGGAGATCCCAAGAAATAGGTTCAAAGGGTAAACAACAAGTTACAAGTGATACTTTAGAAATCATGTAGTATTATCTCATCCCTATAGAGCATGATATCTTGAAGCGGCGAGAAGGTTGAGCATTTGCTCTTAATGAGTTCTATATCTCTATGTGGAGTGGGGTACCGATGCTACAAGAGTACTCTTGATAGACTCACCTATGTGAATGTGGAAGAGAGGTCGCTTCCTATGAAATTTTGGGCAAATTCTCTAGAGCATTCACTAACCGGGATATAAGCACATGGCCATAACGTGCTGGCTTTTGGACTACACTCTTGGGGATAGTGTGTGTTGTGATTGTCAGAGTTAGAGTTCAAAACTACGAGTTACTCTAGTATAGTCTGAAACACAAACACTACGTAAATGTTCAAATTGAAAAATACCTTTACTTATGCACTGTCCTATGGGATATGCTCGATGAAAAAGTTTTTCCTAAAATACAAGTGGGGGATTGTTGGAGTTTTTGTGTATTTAAAGAAAAATAAAACCAAGACAAGGTGAGTTAATGAAATGTGATGTTATCCCAAGTCCCACATAGGAGAGATATAAAACCTTTCATGGGTATTTATATGGAAGGATTAGCTTAAGGGCTTGAGCCCTTTGGGCATTACACTTTTGTGCTATTGGGTGAGGACTTGGATGAATGTGGTTCTCCACACGCGCGCCGATCGACCGACTTACCCGGTCCGGTCCGGTCTCGGGCTCGGGCTTGTCTTGCGTAGTGTATTATCTTTTTATACAAAATACATTTAAAGAATTTTATTTATTAAATAAATAAAAAAATACTAGAAGATGCTCCATCATTTTTTACCCCAACATGTTCCCACATTTTCCTCCCACGCCCCCTTTATTCCCTCCGCGTTTTCCTCCACTTTTGCGGATTTTCCTCAAAGCTGTTTTTTGGTCTCCACTTTATCCCCTTTAAACAGATCTAAATATTTTCAAAGACTGACCAAGGAAAGAGAGAGATCAATCAACAAAAATATTTTTTCGGCAGAAAAAATTTTTAGCCTCCGGCAGTAAAATAATTTTCGATCCCAAGCGATTAAAAAGAGTGTTATTGTCGAGCGATCGAAAAAAGTGCAAATCGATCGTACAAAGAGTTTCTGGGCTGTTTCATCCTGGGGACGGCGTGGCATAATCAGAATTGCTAGCACAATTCTGGGCAGAGCCGTGAAACGTCTTAAAGAGAGCGACTTAGTTCGCGACTCAACCCGGTGTACTATCTACCTTATCTATTCTTGATTCTGCAATTCATATATTTCCCAACATGGCTTAAGCACTCTCTCTGTTTGAAGGCAAATGGTGAATAATTTTTAACTAGGTATTGTGAAAATTTGTTGTTTTTGTGTTGGTCTCTCTTTCTAATTATGTTTGAATATTTTCACTCATGCATACTCTCTATGCCAGGTCTAGTGTTTTCTTGTCTACAAAATCTCTCTCACACTATTATTAATTTTAAGGAGAGACTAGTCTCTCTTTCTCACTATGCCTAAATTTTAACAAAAATGAAGCAGTCACATTCTCTTGATAATAGATCCATCATTTTAGGTAATTTTTTCAATTTTATATAAGCTTTCCTATTGTTGTGTTAAAATTATATGTTCATCTATTTTCATGAGAATAAGTGATAAAGTCGTCCATCTGGATCTGAGAGATCCCGAGTTTTAGTCTCACTCGAGGTGGGAAGGATTCTTTTTTTATTTGTAATAAAAGTGAGAGACCAAACCTATGTTTTCTTTAGGAAAAAAAACCCCTTACCTTCAAACCCATTTATTTATCTTCCCTCTTTCATAATATATAGATGAAAAAGGAGTACAGTTTCACTTTTTCAGAAAGATGATAAATTTAGTTGAGAGAGAAACATATGTGAAAGAGAAGAAAGTAAAGGGTATTTTCCTCCATTCAAAAATCTTTTGCTCGACAATAGTCCTGCCCTAATATATGTGGATGTAATTCGTGGCACGCTTAATTTCTATGCACGCAAAGATCTAATTTAAAATGAGTAAAAAAGACTAAAAAAGTAGTTAGCGTAGTTGGTCTAAAATGTACGTAGTTTCTTTGAAAATAAGGGCCAAAGTGCAAAAAGACCAAAAAGCACGGATTAGGTGCTTGAGTCATGCGCCCAAGTTGACAGCCCGAAACAACTATAGGAGCTAAATTGTACTTACCCAAAGTTCACGGTGTAACAATGCAATTTATATAAATTTGAGTGTAAATTCAGAATTTCAGAAAATTATAATTGTTTTTCACCAAATCAGCAATATAACTTGAATAATTACATAATTGGACCTTTTGGAGGGGTGAAATAAAAACTTGGAAAGTTTAGGGGCTAAATTGCAATTTAGGCAAACTTTGGGGCAAAAATGTCATTCATAAAGCCAAGCTTTCCCACATATTTACATATTATACTTAGTATTTGCCAAAATTCCCTTAAATATATGGGTGCATTTAGATGAAATAAAGAGCTACGATTCATGTATGCACTCGCTTTATTTTGTCTGGGCAATAAAGTCGTAATGGGCAAATGAGGTAGTATAATTCATTTTCCATTCGTAATTTAATTCCCTAGCCCAACTCATTGTTTTCATAGACTGATAGTGGATCGGTTAACCCCTATTGTTAACTGGAACCATTCTCTCACCTTTATCCATTTTGGGAAAAATGGATTGGCATCTTTATCTTTATTTTATGCTATCATCATGACGCCACAAGAATATTGCTTTGTGTTAACCCAAGTGCAAGTTTGTCAAGTTATAATATATCTCAGTAAGTCCAAGTGTTGGTCCACATGGATAGTTAGAAAGATATAGATTTGATCACGAATAAGTGGGTTTCCTTGATTTGTAAGTTGTATAGTTTGGATGGATATCTAGATTAAATTGAACTTTATAACAATATGAGGAGAGGGGTTGGCCCAGTGGTAGGCAACCTCCACCTTTGCCTTGAGGTCAAGGGTTCGACTCATGGGGTGGGAGGGGAGGGTTTTTCTTTATTTATAGGATTAAGGGAGAGACTAAGACCTCCCTTAATTTTAAAATAAATAAATAAATAGTAATATATTTCATACGAGGAACTCAAAATAACAATCCATTAGGTGAAGGGCAAGTTATATTTCTCTAACGGCAACGGGTGCATCACTCATTCCCGGAATAATGCCACTTGAGAGAAGGTATAACCAAAACCCTTCATTTAGTTACAAATATATTATACCTACGGTCGTAGCAAAGGTTTATCAATCCCGGATAACGATACGACCAAGTATGGATACCATATACCATTTGATCGGATATTACAATAAGTAGATTATTTTGAGAATTGAACTCATTATTAGAAAGCTCATGTTGGGAAATGGGCTTGTTTGAGATAATGGTTGACTAAAAAGTCTAACTCAAGAATCCGAGCATTTCCCTTTACAGGCTTGGAGTCTAGATGGAGACATTTCCCCCCGGTGTAGAATTTAAGTTGACAAATACAATAATAATCCATATTTTATGGTAGTTCAAGGATGTACTTCTAATCCTCCTCGGCATACCATAGATTAATCATAATGAGTCAATACCTCCACATATAGTGTGATAAGCACTCACTATATTTTTAAGTGTACCAAGGATTGGGATTATGAGTGCATAGTATTTTCATTGAAACTTAAGAACTCCTTTTATGCCACATAAAGAGTCAAATTCTTCAACAGAAGATATAAACACATTCTTACTAAGAATTCACTTATAAGATAGTCTTGTATTGAATCCACATATAGTGTTATAAGCACTCACTATATTATTAAGTCTACCAAGGCTATTATGCAAGTATTTTATTTTCATTGCATGCTCGAATACTCTATTTATATCACATATAGAGTCAAATCATCTTATGGAGAACTCTTGTAAGAATATGAGTTTCTAAAAGAGAAGAAGGATTTATATGTATTTAACACAATAATCATGAAATAGAATTGCCAAATGAAATCACATTGCAAGATCCTTCCTTAGCCTTAGCAAATAGTCTACTCCTCTATAATAATTGTAGAAACAAAAATTACAAATTATAAACAAGAACTTCATAGAAGAAAAAGAGAATACAAGAGGAGTTTGTAGAAATTAATTTGTCACTAAACTCTTTAAACTCTCTCTAAAAATCTAACTAATTACTTGAAATGTAAATTATTTTCTATTTTAGCTGTCCAAGGAACCACCCCCCCTCCCCCCAAATAATAATGTTAGAGATCTTGTATTTATATAAAAAAATAATAATAATCCCATATATGAATCTAGGAAGACAAGCTAACCCATGCTCACTTTTGCCCATGATGCTGCCAACTTTGTGCAGTCATTTTGCAACAACTGAATGAAGACCTTTCCGGTGTTCAATCATTCTGAAATTTGGTGAGCATATAGATAACATCTTGAAGTACATAAACTCCAAATTTGAGAATGATCCAATTGTTGGTTTGAGATATCTGATAACCACTGGTCTTTAGAGGTTGTCCACTTCTTTAATTATGTCCCAAACAATACCTACAAATTGAAGCTACACAATATGCTACAAAAGTGGCTTTTTCATTTGAGTTAGCATAAAACATGCTTTAAGACCATAAAGAGAATAATCTGGGTAATTTGGATGATTAATGCGATAAACGCATCAAAACTCTTTCTAATTAAAGAGTACAAAAAATGACAATATTATGCGTTTATCACACCGCATACATGCCATAGGAAAAACTGTTTGTGGTGCGTCAACAAGTGGATTAGACTTTATTGAGTCTCCCGTGTCATTTATATCTATTGCGTGGATGGATATACATTACTGGTGTGGAGGCATTTATTTTACTCTTGTGTGGATGGATTTACTTTCCTGCTCTTTATTCATTCACTGGTTTCCCTATTGTTCTTCCTATATTTCTTATATTTATTCATTCATTTTTTTTCTATTTGTTTTGACGGTATATCTTGCATTTTAATTTATTGCTTTGTGTGATTGGTTGATTGATTGATTGCGATATATCCATGTGCGCTAATGTGGACATTTAGATTTATCTTTAACTACAAATTAAAAGGAAAATCTTTTCCAAAGAACCCAAATACACTACTTCACAAAGCATGTCATCTATCATTTATACTACATACCCTATAATCCTCGAGGGTCAAAACATGATGGGGTGGTTAGTTTTCGAGTACAACCGGCTTCCCCAGTCCCCGCTCCCCTTGACTTTGCACTGATGAGGAACATTCCATTATGCCAACAGCAAACAACTTTTAGGAAAGGCTATATAGCCTTTTACAGTGGGTGTTATCTAATAAAGTGTTATGCAACATAAGCAATATAATAAAGACCTTTGTTTTTTATACTGGCCTTATTTATTTCTTTCATGATATTGCTATCTATTGTTTTTGTTTTCTTTCCTAAAGTATTAGCTTGTCAATTTAGAATTGCTAATTTAAATTTAAGTACATAATAATAATAATAATAATAATAATAATAATAATAATAATAATAATAATAATAATAATAATAATAATAATAATAATAATAATAATAATAGTAATTTCTATTTTAATATTAAAATTAATTTATTAATATTAATAGTAATGCTATATTAATATTAATAATTGCTATTTTTAATTTCTTATCCATTGTAAAGATGTTAATAGTGGAGAAAAAAATCAATCCCCATAATGGATCCTTTACTCAATCATGCGACTTCCGGTAGGGGTGTTTTCGCTTTTCTAGTAAATTATCTCTCCCTACGTAGTCATAGATTTTGCTGGAGGTTACCCTTTTGGGTATTATGTGGTCTAAGTTGACCTATAGTTTTCTTTTATTATTTCATCTGGGACATACCAAAACCACAAATTCCAAGAAAAAAAAAAATCCATACGAGAGATATTACAACCTTGGAGCTAAGCGATGTTGATCACTACAGTTGTAATTGGGGCACTTGAGGAGTTATAGGGAATGAGGACGTAATTGTTTTTTGCTCTTTTGATATATTAAAGTATACCGATTTTTTTTTCTAAAGCCTTTCTTGCTCCGTTGTTGCTTCATAGTATAGATACACTATGCCAAGGGCTTGCACGTTGCTTCATTCATTTATCTAGCTGCCATATGGGATTGCTTATTGTAGCCTCACGACTACACTATTTTCTCTGGTAATTCTCTTTATTTGATCTTGTTTTAATTATGAAAGTATATTTATTATTCCCTATTAAAGTACCTATGAAGCACTGATAGTTATTCATAGAAGTTGAAGTAACCAGCTTATGTAACGTCGCGTGTAAGACATTTTTGGTATTGAAAAAATATCCGGACTCATGCCGAATACAACTCGGGCCCTTGATTGACATGTCGTCGAAATGGCTTGAATGTAATTAAACATATATTTTAAAGTCTACCTAAATAAATATATTTATTGTTAGTATTTGTTATTACCAATCAAATGCTTTTTGATGAATTTCAAATAAATTTATTGCTTACATACATTTATGATGGAACTTTTGAAGTGCATAAAAACAAAAATTAAATGAATTATGAAAAAGAAAGTACAATTTGTGTCCACTTGTCCTAATTTTTTCTATATTTACCATGTTAGCGCCGGCTAATGTCATGATGGAGACGATACTCCTAAGGACTGTTAATGCTTTTTAGAATAAAATTTTCATGACGATCGTTAAATTATTTTGCCAATAATATACAAATTAGATGGAAAGCTAGCAAATAAATGGGCTCATATTTGGTGCAAACTTTGTTATGGGTGATCTTCCATTTTTATGTAAATGTAAATATCCATCCGAAGAGGTCCGTCTCCTATTTTGTGATAATGATATTGTTCTTCTATACTGTGAGTAATTCATGCCTATACGGAGCCCATGGGTGGATCACTGAGCCATATCCTCTAGAGGCCAAAGTACTGGGTTCAATCTTGGACTCTACCTTGTCTTCTTTCATGGCTCTAGTTATGCAGATGTCATTGCTTTTCTTGATTTGCAATTTGGGAGATAACACTTTTGGGTTCTTCGTGGGTATAAATTTCATGACGTTGTTCTTCATTTTTTTTTGTGCTCAAGACGATGGGGACATCCAACATTGAGTTATGGAAAAGTTGTGGAGGCCGCATTGCTTTCAGAAGTATTACATGAATGATGAAGTTTCGTTTACTAAACGTAATATTAGTGATTATATATATATAATATAGTTTAGTGTTGTTATGGAAACCTTTGACAATGAAATAGGTTAGTGCCATTTTTCTCTAGTCCTATATATCTATACGTATTTCTTTGGAGAATCCTTTAAGCTTTTTCTATGCTTTCTGTGATGATGGGGGCTCACTAGTTTAGCCCATCATAAAAATAGAAAATATTTTTTTTAAGTATCTACACATTAAATGCGCACACTCTATTAGACACACTGAAGTCTAAATAACTTAAACCTTATTTGATTAGTTTTAAAGTGGGCTTAACAATACGACAGTCCACAACACATAATTATTTTACATATAAGCCAAATGTTGAATTAAGGATCCAACAATGTAAAGATACTTAAATGTATCATAAAACTCTTTGTATACTTCAAAGATGGTTGGTACTAATTTTCAGTTATGCTGATGAAAAAGCTAAAACGATAAATTAGAAGAACAAAAGGGGAAAAAAGTGATTGAATAATAGGAGAGGGCTGAACCTAGTATATTAGCATCCATTTTCCTTTTGGCATTTTGACAAACTACAAATATGCACTGAAGTCATAAGATCTAGCATGAACATATTGTACTCACAAGTATAGAAGGACTGAACAAATCAAGCTGAAATGATTAAATAATTAACTAAACAACAGGTAACTTGTTCGAAGGAGACTCGATAGACCTCAATTTAATTCCTTAATTGATTCATTTCAATTGACGTCTAAAATTATAAAACCTTAATTCTAAGGTTCAAAATTTTCTGCGATTTAAATGGGTGTCAAAACTAATGAAACGAAAACAAGCAACTTATTCAAATAAGATTGAAACGAACTAAGAGCAAGAATGAATCCTCATCGAGGAAAAAAGGGCAGCAATGAATAACTTACTTCAATGAGAAATGCACTGTATATACCGTTCATAACTTTTAACATTGAAACCATCCAAATACTCCAGTCTCAAATTTTTACTTGCATAAGTATTTCCATCTCCTTTAGTGTCCTTTATGAATACAACAGAAAATATGAATTCTTTTTCTTTAGCATGACAAAGGAGAACAAAAATGGAACAACTCCATTTGCAGGACTTGGCAGCTTCACTAGCATTGGAGGAGTCGAAGTAACCCAATTGGGAGGCAAGGAACCCAACACAGTAGACTTAGCAACCCAATGAGAAATTCGATTTTCCAACCTCAGAACATACCCACAGACAACATTGAAGGAGTTAGAGATGTATAACGGATGTCATTGACTATAGAAGAAATTTTCCAAGGCGGGTCACCGGAAGAAGACACTAGTTGAACTAAGCGTTTGTAATCACTGTAAATGTGAGCATCAAAAATGTTTCTTTGATCAACAAACAAGCTTCTTTAAGAGCGAGGGCCTCTGCCATTAATGCCAAGGAAGCCAACATTTTTCTGCCAAACCCATCAAATAATTTGCTTGCACCATTAACCAAAGTGCAACCAATACCCACACTTGAGTCTTAACTGAAAAAAAGCAGCATCACAATAAACAGCAAAACTGGCTTCACTTGAACCGGAAGGAGGGTCTGCGGGCGAGGAACCTTGATCAATAGAAATAGGAAAATGTGAAGAATCCTTGATTTCTCTCGTCATAGATTCCATGTTTTTAACCACCAAGGATGGAGGGACCTCTCAATTGTTAAAAAAATAATCATTTCTAGCTTTCCAAATGGGCCAACACACTAACACAAGCAAACTGAAATAGACTACCATTGTAGAAACTGAGGAAGACTTCTCAATGATTTTAAACAACCCAACCAAAGAGAGGAAATAGAAGACACATTCCATGTCTCAATAATTTATAAACTTCTCTAAACCAAGGCAGCAAAGGAGCAACTGAAAAGAATATGCTCAATCGATTCAACTTTTTTACTGCACCTAGGGCAGATAGGAGGGGAAGCACATTTCTTCAACTATAAGTTCTCTCTAGAAGCAACATCATTAGTGCAAATCCTCCACCAAAAATGTCGGAATTTCAAGGGAACATTAAGGTTCCAAATCACCTTCCATAGCTTAGCCCGCCCGCACACTAAAGGAAGAAGAAGCTAGATTTGATTTCAACAAAGAACCCAATTTGATTGCCTCCTTATAGGCTGATCTAACATAGAACAACCCAGTTTTAAAGAAATGCCATATCCAAGAATCCCTGCCCAAGCACTTACTGACTGAAATTTTTTCGACAAGACACCGTTCTTCTTGGTTAAAAATGAGTCCGAGGCGACCAGATTTCCACTCCCCTCGACTATTATAAATTAAATCCCCCACCTTCTGAATCGAACAATCAGGAGGTCTAGGGGTAGCGACTCGAAAATCAGAATAAAAAGGTACCCATGGTTCTTTCCAGATATCTACATCCTTGACATTAGCAATATGCATACGCGCTCCTTTGCTTTACACCGTTCTGCCCTCCAAGTGACTAGAACAAATCCGCGACAGACTGCTGCCTCTTTTAGCTTCCATGAAATTACAGTTAGGAAAGTAAATAGCTTTGACAAATTTAGCCCAATAGGAATTCGGAAAGGAAAAATAGTTCATTGCATACAGAGGAATGGCTAGGACCACTGCCTTTATAAGAACTTCTCTACCCGCTTGGGACAAGCATGATTGTTTCCGACTTATTTTTGTTTAGCCTATGCATTATTTGAAAATATGATTAGAAGAAATGCTGTCACAAGTAAATAATATATTTGTTTAGCCTGTGCATTAATTTCAATGTATGGAATTAGCGTAATTATGGAAAGAAACATGACGTTACTCTTTATTTCTGGCTATAATACGAAATTAGATAATATGAGAGAAAATAAATAAAATATTATCACTTACAAATGCTTACCTTCCTTTCAATATTCCACATACATACACACATACAAAATATATAGACATATATTTGTGTGTATTAGTCATATAAGAGATTGGTCAGCTTCTTTTCTTTTAGATTACACATATATACTTTAAAAATTCCAATATCAATAAGTAAAAGATAGCAAACAATAATGATCTTAACTTTGAATGAGATGTCCTAGATGGACTTGATACCAATGTGCTTATAAATAAGAAGATCCTCATATTATGGTCCTAAATAAGTACCATGACTTGAAATGATTTGAGATAAATGTAATAAGAGTGGATTTTAATGGATGTAAGAAATTAAGAATAGCTATAAATCAATTTTTTACACATCAATCACAACAACAAAACTGCAAATTCAGATTAAAACAAAAAGGTTGAGAAAATAATTATAAAAACTTGACATTGAACTGAATAGGATTCGAAGATAAACATAATAAAAAGCATTGTTGACAAAGATTCATACCGTCTTGAGCAGAACAAAACTTCACATAACCGTAACAGAGTGAGTAGCCCCTAGTGGTGCCACGGCAGAAGCAAGGTGTATTCTTCATTTATCTTGCAATCACCCATTAACAGACTTCGAAAGAAAAATAAATACAGCAACCTTGATCTTCTCTTGACAAAATAATAGTGCAAAAATCCACAAATCCTAAAATGATTTCTCTTTTCCCTTCATGTTTACCATTTCTTTATACAAATTTGGAAATTACAACACAAAAGTCTTGTTATATCACTATCAAAGTTTTTTTTATAGCAACACTAAACTACAATATATATATATATAGAATTACTAATAATACCTTAGGCAGGCACAATTTCATCATTCATGAAATTCCTCCAAAACCAATGCATTCTTCAAGTTTTTTCCACGATTGCATCGTTCGATATTCCCAACATCTCGGGTACAAAAGCATGGATAAAGCACCCGGTGACGAAGGATTGATATACCCGCCATGAACATAAAGATATATTTTCCTAATTCACATAAAGCGATTTGGGAAAATACATCTTTCTATTAATGACAGGTATATCCTTTGTCGCTGGGTGCTTTATCCATGCTTTTGTACCCGAGATGTTGGGATGTGAAACGATGAGATTGTGGAAAAAGCTTGAAGAAGGCATTGGTTTTCGAGGAATTTCATGAATGATGAAGTTGCTTTTGCCTAAGATATTATTAGTAATTATATACATTATAGTTTAGTTTTGTCATGAAAAAAATTTGACGGTGAAATAACTAGACTTTAGTGTTGCATTTTCAAAATTTATATAAAGCAATAGTAAACTTGAACATAAAAGAGAGATCATTTTGGAATTTGTGGATTTTTCTGTACTACTATTTTATCGAGAAACTTCAAAGTCGCTAGAACACTACAAAACACATAAAAAAGAAACAATAATACTATCACATATGGATACGACTTGTTCTTCTTAAAGTTCATTAGCATACTTATTGCCGAAGCAGCTGGCTTTATTTCTTTTGCAGGTGACCCAATTTGTGACCATATTCCCATACATCTAGATGTTTTGAGAGGAGACCCTTATCTCTTGAAGTGGTTTCTAGAAAGCTATAAAACTCCCGTTGGTGACGAAAACATTACGTGATGAATCAGTTAAGGGAGGAAAGAGTAGGCGACTATCGTACCTACGATGTGAGTTTAAATTAGAAGATGATCCAATGCCACAAGAAAGAAAACTATAAACTGTTTAGGCCTTTACATCTTTGATTTGAAGAAAAAAATTCATCGCAGCCTTAAAAGTTTTTGTTGGATGGTATTATTATGGTTAATTTGCCATTAGAGATGTTCTTAAGAAATGGAGATGTAATTCCTAAGCCAACAATTAGTATGATTGTTTGGATTCTCTGTCTATCTATATATGCATGTGCGTAAATATATATTTGAAGGGTTGAGAGATCTGATTTATAACTAATAACTTATACTAATAGTCTTATAATATATATATATATATATATATATTATTTTGAGCAATTTTGTTATTTTACATATTTGGTCGGTCAGTCGGTATATACCGAATATGGCCATAAACTAAACCGAAATCATTACCTAGTTTGGTTGGTTTAAATCTCTTACTTTTACTACAAATAGCAAAATTCAATTTTTAAAAACTTTGACATAGAATTGTAATTTTATCAAAGTACACATGTTTTCATCAAAAAGGTTAAATAATACTTTATAATTACTAATTGGACCTTTTAGCCATTTTGGGAGACTAAAATGAAAATTCCAAAACTTTAGTGGCTAAAATGAAATTTTCTAAATTTTAAGGGCTAAAGTGAAATTTGCTAAACTTCAGGGACTAAAGTAAAATTTTCACAAACTTAACATACATTCGTACAATAGAACACATAATCGCCTTAAAACGCTCAAAACATGATTATTTCGTTTGTTTTAATTGTTTTAATCTTACAAATATAATATTGCGGTCCATAATATCCCAACCCATTAAGCCCACCCCTTTTTACCAGATCTATATGCGCACATTTCCAATACAGTACGGATTGGACCAAAAAAACACGGTCTCTCCATTTTTTTCAACGTTCAGCAACTCTTGTGACCAAACCCCCAGACAATTAATAACCCACAGACCTTTTGCTTTCTCTTCCTTCTAAAAATCCCTTCCTCTCTCAACTCCAATTCTCCCTCTTTTAGAAGCAATATACATCTACTATGTCAAACCTTATGTCAAAGGCACTACTATTTACTTAAAAAACATCTTAAATTTTAATTATGCAATTTTTTACCTATTATTTTTGAGATTCAAAAATTATCCATTCAAAAAGTAAGAAGAGAGTGTTTTAAGAGAGATTTTTGTGAGAGTATGAGAGAGGAGCGGAAAAAATAAGTTACACTAATTGATTTGAATTGTTTGTGGTTTTGTGTGAAAGTAATTTTCAGCCGCAAAATTTTTTATAAGAGATATATTTTGAGATTGAAAAACGTACCTTGCCCTTTATTATATAGATTTTGTACTGTTATTTACTGAAGATATTTTCACTAAATCAAAGTTAGGACTTCGTTCACATAAACCACCGTATACTTTTTTTTTTTTTAACTTTTTACCCCTTATCATAAGCCCCATATACTTGCCGGAATTTTGGTGGTGATCACCAGAGCTCTAATGTTAGTTATTTTTGTTGAAAATTAGCTATTGAAATAGCGAAGATTGTCTCCATGATTCACAAAAACAAAAAATCACTAATTCTAAGACAACAATATGAAAGCTTGTTACAAAAGTACTCACGTACCGGCCAGCTGCCTTCAAACACCCAGAGAGAGAGCGCAAGGAAAATGGCGAAGAAAGCCGCATACACATCGCAATTCGTAAATACAAAGTAATTTTTTTGTATATATACACAGGGAAGTGGAGGGTGACAAGCAGACTGCTACTGTAGGGTATGTGTCGTTGTGTAATAATGGATTCAATTTGGATTTTCTTTTTCTTAGAGAAGAGAACCCTACATTGGGGGAAGAAAGAGTGTTATATTTTGCCAGTTGAAAACTCACTACCTACGCTCAAACGCGTAGGTAGTGAGTTTTACAATTAATAACGGGGAAGAAAGAGTGTTACATTTTGTCAATTGAAAACTCACTACCTACGCTCGAAGGCGGACTCAATATTTTTTTATAATGGGTTTACTTGGAATTTATACTACATTACATAACTTTTTTGGGACTATTTGGACTTGTAAAATGCTTATAAATTTTACTGTTTATTTTTATCGGGAGCATTAAATGAGTTGTACTCTTATTATATCTTGTAAAGATACAACTCACGTAATACATGTCGGTAAAAATAAATAGTAAGAATATCTGGTAAATATAACATTGTTTAATAAAATTTGTGAAGGTGCACATACTTGGATAATTTATGAGATTTGACTTAAAGTACATTTTTTTTATTAAATTTTGGTTAAAAATGACCAACTTATTTTTCGATAGAAGAAGTTAAGAAGTAAAAGTTAATCTCATCTCATCACATCTTTTAATTTATTTTTTAATTTTCTACAAAAAATATATTATTTTCATTTTTTTTTACCATTTTCTATCTTATTATCAAACAGAGTATATGTATTGAAATAATTAGACTAACATGATTTTTTAAAAATAGAAGGAAAAAAAATCTAGAAATAATAATTTATTTGACTCGAACAATAATCATCTTATACTTTTCAATATAGAAAGGGTTGGAAAAATATTCATTTAAGGAAACTGCTAATCTAAATTGGAATTTAAATTTAATATCTAATTTAACTAAAACAATATTAAAACAGAGTTGATTAAATATCTAATGGAGTTAATCTCAAAAAAAAAATCTAATGGAGTTTCTTTTTTCTTGCACTGATCTGAAGTCCTCTAGCTCGAGGCCCGGGTCCACCTATGAACTGATTAAAGTTTTTTATTTACAAAAAAAAAAACCCTACATATACGCGACCAGAATACATACATATCAAGAGTATAAAATAATCGAAGTTGAATATATATGTATACCAAGGGATGGAGGTGATAATTTATCATTACCCACAATGGATTCTAGGAAACTAATTCACTAGTAGAAATTATTTCATCACTTATGATTAATTAATGACTTTTACCATCTAATAAGTTTAAAATTTTTTGTACCCAATCCAAATTAATTATACGAAAAAACCGAACCAAACCGAAACGGATTGGTTTATCGGTTATAAATAAAATTTAATTAAAAGAATTTTCATGTTACATAAAACTAAGATATTAATACATATTATCAACGAATTAACACATGATAAATTTATTTTATGGCTCCACACTAAACTTTTTTTACGTTAATGGACTATTCTAAAATTAATAACTTACCATATGATAAAGTGTAGTGAGTTTAAAAGATATTTAAGTATAATCAAGTTTTAACTTTTAAATGGGTAAGAGTAGATAGGAAATCCATTTGAATTTGATTAGGACTATAGTAACGCACGTACTAAATAATATATTAAAGACTAAATAACGCACATACTAAATATAAATATAAATATGTATATATACAGTTTCGGATTGGTTCGGTTAATCCAAAAGCTAAACCTAGAACCAATCTAATGTAATTGGTTTTGAAAATAATCAATCCAATTAGTTTTATAAACCAAAACAATCCAATCCAACAACTACGGATTGGTTCGTTTTTTTCGGTTTGCCCATAACCGTGTGCACCCCTAATTATAACATCCTTTTTAAAGAGTTCATATTTGGAATACGCTACTTATAAATGACTGAGAGATATAGTAGTTTTAACCTATGTTATTGAATAACAGTATATTCAAATCATCACGTAGATCTCATTAATACCATAACCTTTTTTTTAGATCTTATAAAAGAAGGGGATTTAGTTATGAGTTTTTTTTCCTTGTGGGGGGTAAAATGCAAAAGAGTGCTAGTTAAGGGAAATATAATGCAATTTATTCTCATTCATTTAACTAAAATTTGAAAACTATATGAACAGCCCCTCTAATTATTAGAGTTTACACAAAGACCCATAATGCTATGCAAATCTTGAAAACCTTAGGGGGACATCCGACCCCTATCACCCTTAATTAGTTGCGTACGTCTATGTCAATGAGTTCACTGATAAAATGTGTGTCCCGCCTACTGCTAATAAATTCTTACCACATCATAGTATTTTTTTAAATCCCAAATTAAAGTGTAATATCACCATAATAAAAAGCTTTCCTTTAAGCCGGTATTATTTACATCTCAAAATCTATTGCAAACACTTCATCTAAAATTTAACTAAAAACACATTGCTTGATGTTAGGAGAGTGCTTAACAACACGATATCCCCAATTGAGCTGAGTTTACGAGAATTCACTTACCTCTCATTAGGTAGGCCTTATTTGAAAAACACTACAGTATTCAATTACTTGATATTAGGCAAGTTCTTATAAATAAACTTTTCCTAATTGAATTGAATGTATGTGACTAAACTCACCTCTCATTAAGCGAGATTTAAGAGGTGTTAACGATAATATATTTACTTTAATAGAATATTTGTGACAAATATAAAAAATGGAAATAACACTGCCCTTTTTTTATTGGCTCAAAATTTAAACATTTGACTAACAATTAGACTTTGCTATTAAAAAAAAGTATTAAATAATAAATTGATGGTGGGGCCCAAGATCCCCCCAAAGCATTTTATTTTTTTCAAAGTTGCACTAAAGTAATTTGGGTTATTGTCAAACCAATTTATTATAACATTAAAAGTATATAATATATTTTTTCAAAGTAGTATAATACTCTAATTAAAAGAAAATTACTTAGACAATAAAAAAACCATTCTCCCACATATATATATACACGTGGCTGGCAGGGATCATATGTATTACAGTTTCTATAGTTTGATTTTTTATAGGAAAGTGGTCCCCCTCTCTCGTCACCCCACTCTCATTGCATCACATAAAATTAACATTTTCTGGTGAACTAACAAAATTAATAAATATTTATTTTCGTGAAATAAATATTCATATTTAGAATATGCATAATATATACGTAATATTGTATAGATTATTAATATATTAACAAATATATATAATTGTATTTGATCAAGTGATAATATATATATATATATATTTTTTATTTAATCACACTTATAAGGGTACTTATACTGCTAAATCAATTATGTCTTAATTTTTTAGAGTATATTAATACTTTGAGAAGTTGTGTTATGTATTTTTAATTTGTACATTACTGTAATAGTATGCGTAACTACTTTGGCAATAATATATCTCTACTTATAATTAATAATTTGAATCTCAAATCAATATTTATTTAATACTAATTTTCAAAAGGGTAGCCATATTTCCAAATCCTTGTCAGAGTGTCATACTATTTTGAAAAGTAGTACTGTATGCTTATAAAGTTGTATATTATTTTGACAATAAATATAATTGTTTTAATAATATTACCACTCTTTTTAAAATAATATATATACCTCCAAACCTTAGAGTATCTCGAAGAGACTTTTCAAATTTTACATGGAAAAAGATTTGAAGAGCCACATCATTGAAGAATCTCTTAGAATTAGTAAAAAATAATCTCTTCAAAATAACTATTCAAAGTCCCGCATAATTGTTGATAATTTAGTGAAAATATAAAAGTGTGGTGCCCAAAACTCTTTATCCAAGTGCATGTGAACAACTGATCCCCAATTTCTAAAAATTGCTGGGTGACTGGGACTTTGTCCATATTTCAGTTCTCTCTGAAAATTTTGCCAAATTTTTTTATCATAATAGCGAGCTGATGCATGCAAATTGGAATCACGAGATACTAGCAGCTCAATTTAAATTATTTTTTTCCTAAAGGATGAAAAGTTTCTTAAATAATAGGATACACTAGATTAGATTTTAGTAAAATAAATATTTGACCATAAATTAATCAACAAATTAGGTTGGGTAGTACTATTAACATTAATTAAATATGAGTATTCTATCGTTATTATCTTGAAGTTATGTTTAATGATACTTTACGTGTATCTTCTTGAACATTTTTAATATATTCAAAGGGCTTCTAAATTATTTAGCTTAAGTGCATGCTAATAGCCAATTAGCCATACATATTCGTTAAGGTTTTGTCCAATTTCTAGAACAATGTGTATAAAAGGTCCAACCTTTTTCTTTTTCATTTTTTGGTTATTGTTTTGAAGTTATGTTTAATGATACTTTTTTGAGTTTTGGTTTTCTTTTCTTTTCTACAAAACAGTAATTTTGCTTTTGATTTTGATGAAGTTGAGAGGATTTGGAAAATACTCATTTGCAAAAAGGAAAAAAATGAGTGAAGGGTAGTTATTCACTTCCATGGTGAGTGAGGTATGAAATTGCTTTATGAATTGTATGGGTTATTGTGTATTTACACAATACCGTCAAATGAACACTATTTGAATATGGATATGTACTCGATTCTCAAGCCATAGAATATCCCGTCCATATCTCAAGCGGGTGAATATCACCCATCCCTCTCTATTTTACAATTTTCGCACAATAAAATTAATTTATCCAATTAAAGTAGTATTTTATCGATCATACACTATACTCTATACATAGTGAATACCTTAACAAGTATAATAAATTAAAATCAGCAAAAGTGTATAAATAAATAAATTTGAAAATACATTTCCCTTGTCTCTCTCTTCAAGTACGGTTGTACATATGTACCTAGGGGTGTGCAAAAACCGAACCGGACCGAATGGACCGACCGGACCGGACCAAATAATAGGGTTTTTTTCGGGTTTTATATGTACAACGGTCCGGTCCGGTCCGGTCCAATTTTTAGAGGACCGAACTAGACCAGTCTGGTCTTTGGTCTTGTGAAAAAAAAAAGCCTATAAACCGGACCGGACCGATATATATATAATATAGGAAAAACATTATCATAACTCCCTTTGTCCCAGCGGTTGACAGGAGGTTCTGAATTGTTTGGGTCTCAAGTTCGATTCTTGGGGAGAGCATCTTAATTTTTGTTAGCATAATTAAAGTTAGTACTTTGTTAAAAAAAAAAAAAAGTTTAAAAACCCTAACATAATATACAGCCGCCGCCCCAGCATACTCCCCTCATTCAGTTCGTTTTCTTTCTCTCTCTCTCTTTCTCTTGTTCTGTTTTCTCTCTCTCTCTCTTAATCTCTCAAACTAAACCTAAATCTTTTCTTTCCTTTCAAACTAAACCCTAAATTACAGACCCCACCACACCCTTTCAAACTCACCCCTTCTCTTTCTCAATCCATCCCCTCCATTAATACTCTCCCATTCTAAATCCATTTTTAAATCAAGCCCAAAAAATTTAAATCACCTTTGTCATTCTTCTTCATCCCTGCTGCCGTCATCATCGTCACTTCCTCCGGCGATACCGTCTCTTTTCGCCGGACCGATTGGGACCGACCGAAATCAACCCATTTAAAGTGGTCCGGTTTTGGAAGGTTATCCGGTCCAGTCCGGTCCGAAAAATTTTAGGACCGAGAAGGTCGGTCCGGTCCGAAAACACAGTCAACGGTCCGGTTGACCGGACCGTGAACACCCCTATATGTACCAGCACTAACAGCGGTACAGCTGTAAAACTGCAACAAAAATTGTGATTAATATAAGAGCATGTATATATATATATATGGGTGTGTTAGTGTGTTGTCTCGTGATTAATGTAAGAGTATGTATGTATATATATTTGAGTATGTTTCTGTGTTGTCAATTTTCAAATCTATTTAAGAACAAAGTTGTAAATATATATGGACAGGAGGTATAGAAAAGGAACAAATTAGAGTAATTATATTGATGCACTCCACCTACTTGGCTACTCATCAACATTTCATAAAGTGGTCCCCTCCTCCCCCTTTTCTCTTTCTCCACAATGTGAGCCCCTTCTAGTATTTTTTTCTACGATGTGTTTCACCATTTTTAAAATGTGAGTAATCTCCCCTCAAAAAATTAAGTGTAATTTATGGTGACAAGTATTTACAGTGGGAATCGAATTCTTGTAGTATAGGAATAATTCGTACACACTTAGTATTTGTGTTCGTGGTTTTGTTCGTTCTTAAAAACCCCAAATACTAATTTTACACAGAGAATTTAAGTTTCATTAGCTAATTATGATTCAATCTACTATAATGAATTATAAATATTTCTAATGTAATTTACCGAATTAGAATTCTAGAAATGAATCAAAACTCGAACCGAATGAATACTTAGAATGCATATTGCCACCTACGCCACATGTTATAATCCCCCTTCCTCCTTGGTTGCTTTTGAACCAAACCAAATTGAGCAATACCACACTTACCACACTTACCAGTTTCATGTACATGTTATTCATACCTAATACTTTAATTTAATGGGTTCTATATTTTCAAAATTTATAACTTGTTAAATGAGAATATCCGATAAAAATATAATTTTTTCAACCAAATTAATTTGGTTTGGGCCCCCCTCTATCTCGGTCAACTTTCCATCTCCACCTGATGGTGCATCCATTTTAATTAAAAACTCCATTCCTCTTTTGATTCTGGATACTCGCAGCCCATAAATTTATTTATTTTCCTAAAAGATGAAAAGTTTTTTTTTAGTAATTAATAGCACAAACTAAATTGGATTTTAGTGAAATTGATATTTGACCACAAATTAGGGTTAGGTAACACTTTTAACATTAACTACAGATGAGTACTCTTATCATTTTGAAGTTATGTTTAATGTTTTAATGATACTTTACATGCATCTTGTTGAACATTTTTAATGCATTAAAAGAACTTTTTAGACTGTTAAAATACTTAGTTTAAGTGCTGAATTTTTAGAACAATGTTTTTAGAAAATTCTCACTTTAGGGAAAAAAGGGGTTATTTATTTCAAGTTGTAAACGAGTGAACATGAAACTTAGTGGAAATATAGAACATATGTATAAAATTAGTAAAAAATAATCTCTTCAAATCTGACATCGAAAAAGATTTGAAGAGCCACGTCATTGAAGAATCTCTTAGAATTAGTTAAAAATAATCTCTTCAAAACAACTAATCAAAGTCCCGCATAATTGTTGATAATTTAGTTAAAAGTGTGGTGCCCAAAACTCTTTATCCAAGTGCATGTGAACAACTGATCCCCAATTTCTAAAAATTGGGTGATTGGGACTTTGTCCATATTTCAATTCTCTCAGAAAATTTTGCCAAAAACATTTATCATAACAACGGGCTAATGGAGGCAAATTGGAATCGCTGAATACTAGCAGCCCACTTTAATTTTTTTTCCAAAAGGATGAGAAGTTTCTCTACTAATAGGACACACACTAGATTAGATTTTAGTAAAATAAATATTTGACCATAAATTAATTAACAAATTAGGTTGGGTAGTACTATTAACATTAATTAAATATGGGTACCTGTGAGAATCCGCAAATGCGACCCCGGGTCTCGTCCCCCGTTTGTTGGGCGTCTGAAGCGTCGGAAAGGATCCCGTCGTTCCATTTGCTTGGAGTTGTTTGATGATTCATATCGGGTGTCCCTACTTCTATTCTAGATGCAAAGGGGTTCGTTCAGAGTCGCCAGTACGTTTTACGAGAAAACGGACAAAAAGGGTTGTGTAAGGGAAAGGCTAAAGACAAACCTTTCTTTACACGTTTTGTCTGCGAAACCAGGATTCTATAGGGTTCGGAAACTATATTACGGTTTGGGAAGGTGTTAAGCACCCATTCCGCCCTTTCGGTCTCTAGTGGTCTTATATGTTTATTCTATGTTGAAAAACTTGGATGCTTTTACTGACAGTCTACTACTTTTCAAATGAAAACCCTAATTTCTGGGGGAAGACGGGAAAGGGATGAAAACCTTTGTATTCCGAGATCCGATGTTTTTATAATTTAGAAGATGTAAATGACAAATGACAAAAATATTTTATTTTGAAAGAGTATTTCGTATTATTTCCTCAGATAATGACGGTTTTTCTCGAGTTGTGATTATTTTGGAAAAGTTCGGATCTTTATGTCGGGACTCATTCAATATGGAATTAGAACTCTTTGAAGAGAGTTTATCAGACACATCGCAGTCTATGAAGAAGACAGGATGTGTGGGTTTTAATTCCTAGATAAGTCCTTTATCGGTCCGGGGTTTGAAAACATGGTTTATCCGGACGATAATGTACTTACTCTTCTGGTTTTGAAAGTAGTTTTATCAGGGTCTTTTTGTGTCGAAAACGATAGACTATTTGTAACTTGACAATAAGTTTATTCAAATAAAACGTGGACAAAATAACAGAAGTAAAACAAGTACACAAACATCTAATTTTAAATACTAGAAGGGACTTTCTTTACCTTCCCGACGAGAATAATAATAGGAAAGAAAATATAATACGGCAGATGGATCTCCGGCGATAATAATCTTCTCTTTCTTCAGATATTTCTGAGAAATCGATTCCAGAGACGGGACACGTTGAGTGTCGAGGATAGATTCGATAATTTTTCAGAAATAAGATAATAGTAGAAAAATGCTTGATAAAAATCAGATCTAAAGCTCCAAATCCTCAGATTCCAATCGCTGCCCTTGAACCCTTGGGGGTGTTGGCCTATTTATACTGCTCGGGGGAGATTGTCGCGCGACATTTCCCCAAAAAAGGCAAGTGTCGCGCGACATATCTGTTTGTCGCGCGACATTCCTGTATGTCGTGCGACAAACGGCTGAAGTAATGGGTCCTGACACTGTGATGTGTCAGAAAGTGGTTGGTCGGGTGCAGAGAGGGATTGTCGCGCGACATAGTGGGATTGTCGCGCGACATTCCAATGATTGTCGCGCGATAATGTGATATGTCGTGCGACAATCCTTGGTAAAAAAAGGTTTGTCGCGCAACAAACCCCCCCCGGGGTAGTTTCGGGTGCTCCGGTGGGTCCCGGACTCCAAGAAAAACAGTAGTTCTCGTAGGTCGTTAGGGTTCTTGCGGGGGTCACGGATCGGGGTGTCTACAGACCCTCTCGACTCAAGCTCCTTGTTTGCAAGGAATTGAGGCGACTGGAAGAGATCATGATCCATGGCTCCCGCATGAACTCTAAAGAAGTGTTTATGCAAAAAGTGCTTGTGAGTGCCTCCGGAGAGGGCTTCGTGTTTGGTTTTGCCTCCGGAGAGGGCTTTGACTTGCTCCACTTGCCTCAGATGGGAGGACTACCATTGATCTTCTTTGCGCCTCAGATGGGAGGACTACCATTGCGCCTCAGGTGGGAGGACTACCGCTGTGCCTCTCTGGGAGGGCTTCGCCTCAGGTGGGAGGACTACCGCTGTGCCTCTCTGGGAGGGCTTCGCCTCAGGTGGGAGGACTACCGTTTGTGCCTCTCTGGGAGGGCTTCGCCTCAGGTGGGAGGACTACCATTGTGCCTCTCTGGGAGGGCTTCGCCTCAGGTGGGAGGACTACCGCTGTGCCTCTCTGGGAGGGCTTCGCCTCAGGTGGGAGGACTACCGTTTGTGCCTCTTTGGGAGGGCTTCGCCTCAGGTGGGAGGACTACCATTGTGCCTCTCTGGGAGGGCTTCGCCTCAGGTGGGAGGACTACCATTGTGCCTCTCTGGGAGGGCTTCGCCTCAGGTGGGAGGACTACCGTTGTGCCTCTCTGGGAGGGCTTCTAGATCTGTAAGAAGAAGGAAAAATGCCTCTGGGAGGACTTTCATGAGTAACTTTTGCCTCTGGAGAGGGCTTGTGATTTTGCCTCTGAAGAGGGCTTGTGTTTGTGATTTTTGTTAAAATTTAATTTGTTTCTCTTTAGACTGCTAGAGTGAGAGAGAGAAGTTTTCGTGAGGGTGAAAAGAGCTCCTCGAGGTTTACTCTTATCCGAATGTCCGCTTTCCTGTATATTTCTTGAATTTTGTCCTCATGTTTTTCTCGAGTGAGGATACTTCTCTCAGAAAGCAGTATTTGATTTTCTTTGCTTTCCGCAGCGTGATGATTCGAGGGTTTTCCAAACCATCTCTTCTGTATCGTGCTGAAAAGAAAATTTGTTTGAAAGTCTAATCTTTGATCTCTGTTCTCTGTTATTTTCTCAGTTTCTCTTTTTGGTGGGCCCAACATCGTTTTCTGTTTTTCGATGCCCTTATTTCTCCCTCTTTTGGGAAAGACTTTTCCTGGCCTTCTCTGTTTTTGACCAGGAGTCTTTTCATCCCTTTGTCGTGGTCAGGAGCCTTACTCACCCAAAACGAAGCCCTGAGCCGTTTTTGGCCTAGCTGTCACTTTTGGTGTGGCTCTCCCTGCCACTTTACATTTCTGTTTCTCTCGCTTGCTTTGGGCGCTCATGCGGGTTTCTCCTCTTTTCTACTCTTTCAATTTTTTCTATTCCCGTCTTATCTCGCTATTTTGCTTTTTCTTAATTGATGGTCTCGGTCCTTCTGTGAGATCAGAGACTACTTTTAATCGTGGCATTCTGTTCTCGCTTTTTTTTTTTTTTTTGGAGAGATGATTTGGAAATTTTCTCTTTGAAATGGGTGTGCGGTTTTAGCAATTTTTTCGAAAACTGCTCCTCGGAAGTTCTCCTGTAGGAGATAAAAATGAGAAAAGAGGTCAAAAAATCAGGGGAGAGGGTGGTTTGTCGCGCGACATCTCGGTGAAATGGCTCTTTGTCGCGCGACAATGTGGCCATTTGTCGCGCGACAAACTGCCCCACTATATAAGCCTCCTGCTGAGCTCATTCCACCTCATTCTCTCCCTTCTCTTTTTCTCTCTAGCTCTCATTCTCTCTTCTTTTCTTCTCTCCCAAGCGCGGAAGCTCTGCCGTGTTTTTGACTTTTCCGACCTTTTCACATATATTCTACCTATACCGATGGACCCTGCTCATCTCGATCGATTGGAGGGTGACCAGGAGGAGGTCACTTTTACTGATGCTCAGGGCGTTCTCCGTTGCAGCCCTCATCACGACGACTGGGCGGACTTGGACTGGTATGATGAGGATGGGATAGACCGCGGTCGAGCGGTGGTCTATCGGGATGCTATCCGAGCTGCTCCAGTCCCAGATGTCCCGTGGCTCTTGATGGAGCCTGTCTCTCACGAGATTCGCCGTCGATCTCTGGTATGTCTTCTTTATCTGTTCTGTTTCTTGTCGTTTCCTGTATTTCATTTTCAATAATGTTAGTATGCATGTCTGCCTTGAATAACGCCCGATTTTTAGCGATCACATACTTTTACCTGTGATACCTCTTAGGATTTAGGAAAAATACATAATCTACCCCTATAGCCCTATAACTCTCATAATTACACCAAAGTACCCTCAGGTTTGGAAAATTACATAATTTTACCCCTATAGCCCTATAACTCTCATAATTACACCAAAGTACCCTCAGGTTTTGGAAAATTACATAATTTACCCCTATAGCCCTATAACTCTCATAATTACACCAAAGTACCCTCAGGTTTGGAAAATTACATAATTTACCCCTATAGCCCTATAACTCTCATAATTACACCAAAGTACCCTCAGGTTTTGGAAAATTACATAATTTACCCCTATAACCCCCTATTCGTTCTCTTGTCTGCAGTGGGTTGGCCGGGTTGGGGTTCTCCCAACACTATATCTTCGGAGTGGCGACGGGCACCGGCCCCTGTCCAGGAGTTGATTCTTGCGACTCCTTTTGGCTCCCTCTTCGACGCCCTCCCAGAGCGGGTTTCTAGGGCGGCAGTTTTGGTGTCAGCACTGGCTTGCCATTGGTGGGATACTACTCATACCTTCCATTGGAGCTGGGGTGAGATGACGATGACACCCCTCGATCTTTTTGCTCTGACCGGGATTCCTTCGGGGGGGTCCCCATTCAGATCGATGTCCCTTTGCGTCTGACGGCAGAGGGTATTGTTAGTGCGCTTGGATGGTTCCCGGAGCGACGGATTTCCGGTGATACGATTCCTCGGGGTGTCTTAGTTACGCGGCTAGCCACAGAGAGAGCTCGGCTAGTTGCTTCAGGGGTTCCTATGACCCGTCAGGAGGCGCGCCAGTATGCCCGCGTCCTTCTTCTGTTGACACTCCATGATTTATTCGAGGCTCGTGGTGGTGACACGGCTCATCTTTGGTGGTTGCCCTATCTTCGGGACTTCAGCCTCATGTTTGACTATGACTGGGGAGGCTTCATTCTTGCAATCCTCTATGATGCCATGGACCAGGTCTCTCGCCATTTAGCCCTAAACCTCAAGGGCTTTTCTCTGCTGTGGGAGGTACATACTTTAGTCCTTTTGTCCTTGCTTCAGTTCTTTACATATTACCTGTTGATCATTGCTGATTTCTTTTATCTTTCCTTTTTAGAGCTAGTTTGTTGCTTATACCCGCCTGGGTCGTGCCCAGGTGGATCTCCTCGTTGAGAATGAGGACCAGTTTCCTTTTCTCCGCCTATTCATTGCGGGGAACTACCGGGCTCCCTATGTATACCGGACTCGGGAGACCGGAGCTGCTTGCCGTTCACGACCTGTTGGAGGAGCAGGTAAATATTTAGTTCTCTTGCTCTTTGATAGTTAGATAGAGTATATAAATTATTGAGAATAAAAAAACTTGTTTTCTTTTCAGGTTGAGTGGGCCCCTTGGGGTGATCTGAGTCCCCATTATGGGTATGGCCGCGCCCTGACCGCCTCGAGGACTAGGCGGCTTATCCGGGATGAGTACGGCCTTCTCTTCTACTTGGGCGAGAGGGTCATTCGCCAGCACACGCCGTCCCAGTGGCCTCGTGTTCCATTATTCCCTCCTGTTCTGATGAGGCGGACGGGCGAGATCGATCCGGTGACGGTGCAGGCCTTGGTCGACGGACTCGGCTTCCAGACGTTCGTCGAGGAGGGAGACTACCCCGTTTTTGCTGCCCGTTATCTGATGAGGGAGCCAAAGGGGACTCGGGGACGGGTCTTCTATGAGAGGTACCGGGCATTGGGAGGTGATCCCAACTACATACGGGGACATACCCATTTAGCTAGGGCGGTTCCGGGTCACTTGCCCCCTGTCCCCGATCAGAGGGACAACATTCCAGATTCTGAGGACGATGATCCTGAGGGAGAGAGGGATGTTCCTGCTGCGGCCGAGGGCGGTGGTCGGCCAGAGGGCGAGGGAGGTGATGCGACAGCAGTTCTGGAGCCGTCGCCTCAGGCGACACCTGTGAGGGAGCAGCGCACTGAGGGTTTCGAGTTTCCCACAGGCCCTTCTGTGTCTCCGGGGGTCCTTTTTGCTGCTGCTGAGTGCTGCTGAGGGGAGAGCGGGATTGTCTGAGAGGTCCTGGGAGCCTGCGGACCTTGGGGCAGACTATGAGCAGTTCGGGCGGACTCCTCCAGCTGCGGTGGCTACTCCTTCTAGTGGGGTACCTCCTTTGAGGGCGACGGCCATAGTGGATCCTCCGGGGGGTCCGTACCTATGCCACGTTGACTCCCCTTCCGGTGACTATCATGGGTCCTCCTGCCCGATCTCCAGGTTTGGGGGGTTCTTCATCCCGGCCTCGCTCCTTGTTCCCGATCCGTGAGGAGGGCGGGTCCCACTTCTGCTGGGTTTTTCGGCGGGGTTATCTATTTCGTGGGTAGATCTACCCCCACTCCCCAGGGACATCTCTACGTTTGGCGCTGGATTACGTCGATATCCCGTCCCGGAGTACCCTCTTTCTGAGGATACTTTGACTATCTAGGTGGTCGCCCTGATGAGGAGGTATTTTCTTTAACTTCTCTGATACCCCTACATCTATATCTATCTTTTTTGATTGTGCTGATTCTTTATCTCTTATGTCTTTTTATAGCGGGTGAGTGTTTCGGGTGGCAGATCTACGGGCTTGGCACGCCCAGTACCTCTACTACAGCTGGAACCTGCTCCAGTATGTCGGTCGAGAACCTCCCAGCCTACATGCGTGATTATCAGAGGGCTATCGACATCTCCTTACGGCCGACGACCCCCTGACTTCCTCTCATGCCCGACGGATTCTCTCGGAGGATCATAGTCGCTTCCAGGCGTTCCCGATCGTCGGTGATCCGTCCTACGGCACCGGTCCAGTCCTCGATTCCAGGCGGTCGATTCCGATCCTCTCGTCCTGGCGCCATCGGCTGGTCTCCTGGTTCCTGGCGTCCCAGTTGTTGATCTTACTCCCGAGGAGGGCTCGGGCGATAGTGGGAGCGTGTGTCAAAACGCGCCCGAGTAGATAGTTTTTTCCCTTTCTGCATTTTAGTGTTTAGTTTGGACAGATATGTATTTATTTTTTAGACGGATTTTTTTAGTTTAAAAACTGTTCTTTTGTTGGATTTATAAAATATCTTTTGTGTCTGTTTATACTCTTATTCTCTGTCTGTGAAAGTTACATATATAAGAGTCAACGTTTTTTAGCAAAGCTATACCTTGTAGCGTAGTGATATTTATGTTTCCTGCAAAAGAGAACAAAGTGATCACAAGAAAGCATCCAAAAGTGATTCTTTTAGTAAAGATGACTATTATGTATAAGGAAAACAAAAGTAGGGTGCCCCTAGATGGTTTGTCGTGCGACAATCCTTCTGGACATGGGTTTGTCGCGACACTTCCCCTTGGAAGTGGATTTGTCGCGCGACAAAACAGGTACAAGGCACTCCTTTTTGCTATAAATACACCCATCTTTCTTCCTTCATCTCTACACCTCTCCCAAAATGTCTTCCTATTGTACAAACTCTGATTTTTCTTTCATTAATGCTCGGGATGCTTTGGTATCTTCTGAAAACGGCTTGAACTTCGGTGCATTCAGTCCTTTGGCGGGCTGGCGTCATCGCCCTGTAGATTTTTCCTTTTGTTAGGGCGCTTGCATTTTTGGAGCCCTGTGGATCACCTTTTCCGTTTTAGGCTTGACGAGCTCTCTGCCCGACTTACGAGGAGTTTTCCTGGCTGTTACGTTCTGACATTCGTCTCCCGATGGCAGTTCCCCTAGAAGAAATCGGTCCCCGTGACATGCTAATTGCTCTGTTAGCCATTCCCCAGGCGGTCCTGTGATGGTTTCATTGCCGATGGTTTTCTGACCTCCATAAAATGGTGAGGTTCTTTCGCATCGTTATGAAGATAGGGCCTCTTACGGCGTGGGGCGTTACTGCAGCGGCCCTGATTTGCCTGGTTTCTGATATGCTGCTGGTGACGGGTTCTTCCCGTGTTGATCCGACTATCCTGAGTCTGATTTACCAGGCTAGAAATGGGGAGTCTATAGTGCCGATCATTCTTGCAGAGACCCTGAATGGTCTTGATGATGTTCAACGGGGGGCCTCGCCCTTCTTCCGGAGGAGTCCGCGTCTGCTATACATGTGGCTGCTGAGCGCTTTCTTCGGATCGTGGGTTTCAACGGAGCTCGGCTCGACAATCCGACTCATTTCTTCCATCGGCCTCTCTTTGGTGCTTTGACCATGTCTTTCTCTCTGATTGGACAGTATGGTTTTCGGAGAACTTTCGGGCTATCCGGTGGAACATTCCTTGGTGGAAGCTGAGGGCGATGATACTTAGCACTGGGGGTCAGAACTACGTTCGGCTCCGCGGGCTCTGGTTTCACTTCATTTTTATCTCCCTGGGCGTCTTTTTCGACAGTTTAACATTCCTCAGGAGGTTCCCCTTGGTCTGAACAACTCTCTTCTGAGTCTAAATTTGTGACCCCACATGTTTCTTTATCGGTAGAGAGGATGTGGCGTGCCCGACTGACTCGTCAGTTCAATTATGCCCGTTTTGGTATTACCCGGCCTCTCCGGGCTGATATCATCCGCTCTTGCTGGCAATCTCTGGAAGGAGAACTGATCGACGACCCCTTTCAAATGGAGTGGTTCAGGTTCATGAAACGGAGGCTACTGATGATAACATTGTCTTTGCATATCAGATCTTGGACGAAGCTCGGATCGATTTGCTATTGAGGACCCAGTGTGGCCAACCCCTAGGGATTAGTTTCTTCGTATATTGTTATGTCTCCTTTGTAACCTTCGGTGTTCTGAACCACCTTTTAATAATATATGAGGGACTGTTTGCGGGAAATAAATTTATTTACAAAGTTTAAACCGGCCTGAAGTCACTTCTCAGGTTGCCTACGTTCCCCTTTTTGATTTTTACAAAAGAACAAAAAGTTTGAGTTTGGGGCTCAGGTTTACGTAGTTCTCTTATTACATGCCACACCTATTGATAATACTTCTTCAGTTGATCCATGTTGACTGGTGAATGTAGTAACTGCCCATCCAAATCAGTGAGTATACGCGGCACCTCCTGTATCGATTTCTTTGACGATGTACGGTCCTGTCCACTTCTACCCGAACTTACCCCTCGGATCTCTGGCCGGTTCTCGAATTTCTTTCAATACAATATCGTTCTCGTTGATACCCGAGTCCTCACTTTCTGGTTAAATGCTCGAGCGATTCTCTTCTGATACCCCTGATGGTGGTATGCGGCTTTCAATCTCTTTTCATCTAGTAGGGCTAGCTCGTTTATAACGTGCCTGGACCCATTCCAGTTCATTGACTTGATTTTCTAGTATTACCCTGAGGGAGGGGACTTCTAACTCAACAGGGAGGACTGCTTCCATCCCGTATGTAAGAGAGAACGGGGTTGCCCCTGTGGAGACCCTCTCGGTGGTGCGATATCCCCCATAATGCATAAGGTAACTTCTCTGGCCAGTCTCGACAGGTGTCGGTCATTTTGCTTAGGATATTCTTCAGATTTTTGTTGGCGGCTTCAACTGCCTCATTGGTTTGTGGGCCTGTATGGCGAAGACCTGTGTCTGGTAATACCGTATTCTTCCATGATGGTATTAGCTTCTCCTCGAAGTGGTGCCGTTATCTGAGATGATCTCGTGTGGGACCCCATATCGGCAAACAATATTCCTTTTGATGAATCAGGCTACTTTTTTGGCATCGAGGGTCTGGTAAGACTCGGCTTCCACCCATTTGGTGAAGTAGTCGATGGCTACTAGTATGAATCATGGCCGTTGCTGGCTTTGGGCGAGATTTTCCCTATGACGTCGATTCCCCAAGCTGCGAAAGGCCAGGGAGCAGTCATGTTGTACAACTCTTTTGGAGGAAGCTTCTGGGATTTAGCATAGATTTGGCATTTGTGACAACGGCGTACATGGTCAGCACAGTCGGTTTTGTAGGGTAGACCAAAAATACCCTTGCCTGATGATCTTGCGGGCAAGTGTATTCCCGCTCATATGAGGTCCGCAATCGCCCCCATGTATCTGATCCATCATTCTAACCGATTCTTCTTCGGTGAGACATTGAAGATGAGTCCGTCGTAGTCCTTTTATATAATCTTCCGGCACAGAGTATGAATCCTGATGCTAGTCTTCTGAGGGTGACCCGCGTTCTCTTGTTTGTTTCCTCGGGATACTGGTGGTTCTTCAGAAGGTTCCAGATGTCATAAAACCCAAACGGTCGAGTCACCATTTTTTTCAGTTTCTACCTCAAGGGTCATGCAGTGCGCGGGTCCTGATTTCTTTTGTACCGTGAGTGTTATTTCTTCCATCCCCTCCGGAATATCGATCATAGATGCCAGGGTTGCAATGCGTCAGCAAAACTGTTCTGGGACCTGGGGATATAGTAAAACTCCACACGCTCGAACTTTCTGCGACATCCTCTAGTCGGGCGAGGTAAGGGACTAATTTCTCATCTCTGATCTTCCATTCCTTCAAAACTTGGTGGACCACTAGTGCTGAATCTCCGTATACCTGTATTCTCTTTATACCTTTTGAAGAGCGATCTCTAACCCGAGTATGCATGCTTCATATTCGGCCATGTTGTTGGTGCAGAAAAAGTCCAGACATATGATACCGGGGAGTGAGTTTGGTCCGGAGAAACTAACAGGA